>JAVJIF010013831.1:0-147137 GCA_038442645.1 Agave tequilana
CAAAAATGACAGTTTTTTTGGATGAGCTATATATTCTCTCTCATTATTCTCTCTCTCTCTCTTTTTTTCTATCTCTCACATGCGCGTTCAGATCTGGAGTTCGAGTTCGCAGACGCCCTCTCTTCCGTTTCTGAAGTAACTCTCTCTCTCTCTCTCACACTCTGTCTCAGATTTCATCGATCAGATCTCCATGGATCTCCCCCTCTCGATCAGATCTCTCCCTCTATCAGATCTGTCTCTCCATGTACCTCTCGATCCCCTATCCTTCTTGATGTTGAGCCCCAGCCATAATTCCTCGCCCGCGACCCCATCTCGCCGCCGGCGCCCGCCGTACTCTCCTCACAACTCAATCTGAATCTGGTCTCTTCAAGTACAACTGCAGCAAGGAACGAAACAACAGCAACAGAGAGAACTTTGGATGATGAGAAAGAGGTTAATTATTTTTTCATATTTATGTATTATTTTGTCATTATTGTTCGCAGTCCTCACAGAAAAAATAAATTTTCTGTTATATTGAGACTACGACCTTCAGTCGCACTTACAAGATTCATATTAGGATTGCGACCCTTAGTAGCAGTCCTTATCAAAAAAATCTTTTTCTTTTTGTGTAGTGATAATGCGACCTTAATCGCAGTTCTAAAGCAATTTGAATACTTGTTGATTCCTTTCTTAGACGTAGATGTTATAAGTCTAATTTAGTAATGCGACTAAGCTCACAGTTCTTATAAAATAATTTCTCATCTTATATTAGGATTGTGATCTAAGTCGCGGTCCTTTGCGATTTGATTACTAATTGCATGGTTATAAACTGTGATCTTTTGTCGCAGTCCTTTCTCATATTAGGACTGCGACCTTAATCATAGTCCTAAAGCAATTTGAATACTTGTTGATTCCTTTCTTAGACGCAGATATTATAATTCTAATTTAGTAATGCGACTAAGCTCGTAGTCCTCAATAACTAATTTTCCATCTTATATTAGGATTGCGATCTAAGTCGCAGTCCTTTGCGATTGATTACTAATTGCCAGGTTATAAACTGTGAACTTCATCGTAATCTATTCTTATATTAGAACTGAGACCTTAGTCGAAGTCCTTTCTTATTTTGTCCTTTATTTAATAATTTTTTCATAGTTGTAAACTCTGTTAAATGGAAGTGAACTTAGCTTTATAGGAAGAATTTGCATAGCAACACGTCTGGAAGCAAAATTATTTTTTGTAGGGAAGGAATTTGCATCAGATGATGAGGCATATAACTTCTACAATACGTATGCAAGGAATAAGGGGGTTCGGAATGAGAAAAAAAGAATAAATAAATCACGGAGGCCACCACATGAAGTTATTTGTAGAAAATATTATTGCAGTTGAGGTTGGGGGAAAAAACAAGGACTTACCGTCAACTATCGAATTTATAATAGAGTTCATTGTCCTGCTGAGATGCATATTTAGGCGTTCATTACCAGACAAAAGGGTTGGAAGGTCACCAAGTTTGCTGACTCGCATTCGCCAGTATTATCAAGTCCCAATAAGGTGCATCATTTTTACTCTCATCAGATACATCGATCAAAGGTGAGCAGAGTTATTATGTCCAATTTGGATGATGTAAGAATGTGTCCTTCTAATATTGCCGTGTAGTTAATACAACGAATCCTGGAGAAGATTGTGAACAAGTAAGTGCACAACAGTGTATTGATTATATCCGACATAAAAGCAAAAATATTGACCACGAGTTCATATCTATCATCAGATCTTTCAATATAGGAGGGAGATGATCCAGAATTTTCTTTATCACTGAGGTTGATCATATAGCACACTAAGAAGTGTCTTTTGGGCCGATGAAGAGCAAGATCTTATTTAAGTTTTTCTGATGTGATAGTGTTTGATACCATATACAAGACTAATCATCTGAACTTACCATTCGCTCCATTCACTGGAGTAAATCATCATCAACAATCTATTTTGTTTGGTTATGCACTGCTCGCAGATGAGCAAAGTGATACATTTGTTTGGCTTTTCAGGAAATGTCTCAAATGCATACATGGAGTTGCACCAAAGGCGATCATTACCGATCAAGATGCCCAAATAGGTGAAGCTATCAAGATAGTTTTCTCTAATGCTCGTCACCGATTTTGTTTTTGGCATATAAGGAAACCATATTGCCGAGCAATAAATATGTTTGACGAACAAATATGATGATGGGTTTTCTATTGATTTTAATGATTGGTATTACTCTTGTGATATAAGCACATGCGAGGAACGTTGGAGAGTGATGAAGGAAAATATGATATAACTGAAGAAGAAGATGGTTGGTTGCTAAAGATTTACAGATTGCGAACATATTGGGTGAACACATATTTGAAGGACATTTTTTGGGCGAGAAAGATAACTAGTCAAAGGAGTGAGAGTATTAATTCTTTTTTTTGAAGGGTTCGTGAACGCTAACATAAAACTTGTTGAGTTTTCAACCAATATGATAGAGTTGTTGCCGCTCGTCGTAGAGCTGAGTCTTAAGAAGACTTCATGTGTATGAATTTTGTGCCTAATTGTACTTCAAATCCATGTGAGACACAAGTTGTGAAGTAGTATCGAGAAAGATTTGAAGATGTTTCAAAAAGAATGGACCATTGTGATGACACTTTTTCTGAGAAATTGGCAAATGAAGGATCAAGAATAACTTATTTAGTTGATGACTTCTCTGAATCCAAAGATAATGGGACAAAGTGATTTATGAGATTCACGATGAGCTTCATGTCATATGTAATTGTGCCTTGTTTGAAACTGAGGGGATCTTTTGTAAACATATTTTGTGCATCTTATAGCGCAATCATGTTAGCTACATTCAGAATCTTATATACTATAAGACGGAGATTGAATGCCCGATACAAGAATATTGGATTTGCAAATGCTATGAATATGTGTCAAAATCAAGGTAATACAAATCTACATGGAATTCTAAGATTGTGGTCACTTCAAGCCAAATTTAATACAATACTTGAAATAGTATCGGATTCAGATATCCATCTTTTCAAGTTGGAGGGTATATTGGAATGCGAACTATAAAAATCGAGAAGGAAGTCAGGACCAAGAAGTGAATGTTCAATCATCGTAGAGTGAAAGTAATGTAGATCTAATGCTTCAGTGGTGGTTTTGAGAGATGATGAAAAAATAATAATCTGTGATCCTTGTGGTCCTGCGGCGACAAAGGGAAGGCCCAAAACTGCTAACATGATAAAGTCTGGATTTGAAGATTCTCAATCATAAAAGGAGGTGAAGCATCGTAAATGTGAAACTGTTAACAATTGTGTCATTACAGGACTGGTTGTCCATTATTAGTATGACATCTTACTCATGTATCTTATGCATTTTACTTAATGTTTAAAACATTTATGTCACTTTGTCTAATATTTCTATGCATGTTTTTTTCAATCTCACATGAATGATTTTTTCTCTATTTTTTATTCACAAAGGAAATAATATCTGATGTTAGCGACCGAGAAGAAAGCAGGAGTTGAATTTATTAGGAATATCAGCAATGAATTGTATCATGTGGAACTCATATACATGTCATATTTTGCTTAAATGTGGTATTTTTTTATCGCTGTATTTGAAAATTGTCCTATTCCTTAGTTATTCTAGGACTGCGACATGGTCGCAGTCCTAACAAAATGACATCAATTATATTTTTTAGTGGAAGTGACATTTATTTATCGCAGTCCATTGAAAATTGTCATATTTCAGTTATAATGTAACACCCGCTCCCAGAATACGTACTTAGTTGCGTATTCAGATTTTCGATAGTATTTTTCGATTTACTTCCTGTATTTGTTTTTGTATTGTGAATTATTTATATGATCGTTTTGTCTTGGATCCGGATTCACGGACTCGGAGTCAGCCCTAGTCTGAACCGAGGACCCGATCCTAGGGTATTACTCGATTTAGTCTTCTGATATTTAGATTTGACCGATTTTAGTTTTAAACATCATTTCCAATATTTTAGATTTTCTATGATTTTCTGAAATTTTCCTGAATTAAATTGAAAATCTTCAAAACGGTGTCGACCAGTGCCGCTGACCGATTCCCGGAATTTTAATTTATAAACGTATTAGAATTACTAGAAGTGTCTTTTTACATTATTTCTTAAAATCACATTTCCCACCTAAATACTTTTTCTGAGGATTTTATGAATTTATGAAAATTCCACCGGATTGGGTGTCGGCCAGTATCGCTGGTTGATTCCAGGATTTTTAGTTTACAATCGGGATTGAATTTCTAAATTTCGCTTTCACTTTACTTCTTAAAATCATATTTTATTCCTTAATACATTTTCTGAGATTTTTCAGAATTTATCAAAATCCGGCCGACCCGGTGTAGACCGGTATCGGCGGTTGACTTCAGGATTTTTAATTTGAAAATGAGATTTTATTCTGGAAAACCGATTTCATATTATTCCTCAGGATGACGTTTTCTACTTCCGGGTATTTTTGAGGATTTTTCTGGAACAGTCGATTTTTCGCGACCATATTATAATATTATTATTTTCAAATCTTATCTTTTCTCCTCTTTCTTTCCTTTCTTTTCTTCCACGACTTCAGCCCACTCCCCTCCACGTGGGCAACACCCCCTCACCTACCCCTTTCCCATCAATCACATCCCTCCATCATCACCCCCCTTTTCTTTTTTCTTTTTCTTTTCTTTTTCTTTCCTTTCTTCTTCTCTTCTCCCCATTTCTTTCCCTCTCATTCTTCTCCTGGAGATGGCCGACGCCCCAACCGGCCACCACCACCGCCGGCGCTCCGGCCACGTTGCCGGCGCAAGATCCCCCAACTCCGGCGGCCAAGCATCCCCTTCTCCGTCACCAACAAACCCACCATCTCCATCCTCCTCAAAATCACCACCAAATCCACCTTCTTCTTCATCATCATCTTCTTCTATTCATCATCTCCTCCACCACAAAACTCTCCCCTTTCCCCTCTTTTCTCTTTGGGGTGGCCAGAGCCACCCCCGGATCCGGGCGCCGCCGCCGGCGTGCCGGCGGCCGCGGGCGACCAGGGGGCCCCTGGGCCCCCTGTGCGTGGCTGAGGGGGGCAACAACCCCCCTCTTTCTCTGCTGAGGGGGCAACAGCCCCCTCTTTCTCTCCCTCTCTCTGGGGAGTGGCCGGCGCCACTCCCCCTGCCGGTGGCCGGCGCCGCCACCTGGCCGGCGGCCAGGCTGAGCGCCCCCAGAGGGGGGCGCTGTGCGAGAGCAGGAGGGGCAACAGCCCCCCCTAAATCTCTCTCTCTCTCCTGCCCTCTCTTCTCTTCTCCATATTTTCTCTCTCCTGATTCCATCTCTCTCTCTCCATCTTCTCTCTCTCCTGATTCCATCTCTCTCTCTTTCCTAATTCATTCTTCTCTCTCTCCATCTCCCTCATCTTTCTCTCTCTAACCGCCTCTCTCTATCTAGATTCTCTCTTTCCTCTCTTTCTTCTCTCTCTCTCTCACCAGATTATCTCTCTCCCCTTTCTCTCTCTAGATCTCCCTCCTCTCTGTAATTGCTGACGCGGATCTCACCCCCGTGTCCAAGTGACTCCTTAACGCGAATCTTCGCGTTCTCAGCATCCGTTTAACGGGCCTTCGCGTTCTTGTATTGACGCAGCGCGGAGTTCAGGCCCGCGTCTGCGTCCCTCTCGTGTCGACACGACGCGGAGATAATACCCGCGTCTGTGTTCTCCTCGTGCCCTGACTTAAACGCGGGTCTCGAACCCCACATTTGTGGCATCTTCGCAACGCGACTCCCGCGTCTGTGATTCCCGCGTCTGCTATTCCTGCGCCGCGACTCCCGCGTCTGTGATTCCCGCGTCTGCTATTCCTGCGTCTCCCTCAAAACCGGTCTCCCTGTGTACACTCTCTTTCTCTCTCTAAATCTCCCCATCTAGTTCTCTTTGTCTCTCTAACTCTTTCTCTCTCCTCTTTACTTTCTCTCTCTAAATATTTATATATTTTATGGCGCGTGTGCGAGTTCCATGGGTTTCGGACTTTCCAGCATTTCCGGAGATTTAGGCGAGTGTCCTCGCTCTCGCCTCCATTTGGGTTTCCCCGCTTTGTTGGGTCGACATGTATTTTATTCCATGTTTAAATGTATTTTGTATTGGGCTGGGTCCCTGTATTGGTGTATGGCCGAGTGCCAATGACTGGACATGTATTGCTCTGTGGTGAATGCTATAATAGGATAGAACACCGCCTCCGGGCCATTCAGCCTCCGGTCTCTCACTATCTCGAAAGGGAAGTGATTGGGACCATCAGGTCTCTCAGCTCTTCAGCCTCCGGTCTCTCACTATCTCGAAAGGGAAGTGATTGGACCGTCAGGTCTCTCAGCTCTTCAGCCTCCGGTCTCTCACTATCTCGAAAGGGAAGTGATTGGGACCGTCAGGTTTCTCAGCTCCGTCTGATGAGCATACTTAGCGCTCAACGCTTTATTCACTAAATTCGTCTAGGCGAGATGCTGCCGGATTTTCTACTCGTATTGTAAACCCGGTAACCTCGCCAAGCGCATTAGTGTCTAAACCCTGTTCGCTGCCTGTGCCTCCAGCTTGTTCAGCTCCGCCTGGTTATCATGATCAGCGTTCAGCACTTTACCACTAGATTCGTCTAGGCGAGATGCTGCCGGATTTCCTACTCGCACTTTAAGCCGAGTTGTCCGGTAACCTTGCCAGACGCTCCAGTGTTAAATACTGTTTGCGGTCTGTGCCTCCAGCTTGCTCAGCTCCGCTTGGTTGTGCTCAGCTACTACTCTATCATCATGCCATGTATTTACCTGATATGTTAACACTTGACACGCCATTACTTCATACCTGTTAACTACATGCTGCTATTTAATACCTGAGGTGTTATCACCTGACACCAGACATGCTACTTCTTGGCAAGGACCTCTTGTTATGGCATGACTTGCCACCGGACTAATATCAATCTCTTGACATGATTGGTCACCTGCCAAATATCATCCTCCTGTCATGCTATCACTTAACATCCGGCATGACATACTTTACTCTCATGATTATCACGATAACGGGAATGATGACTTGACATCTTGATAGTACAAACTGTACTCCTGTTACACATATGATACCTTATGGTACAAACCGTACTCCTGATATACCTGTATTCCTGATAATCCTGACTTGCTCTTGCTCATTCCCGGAATCTGATAATCATCTAATAAATCGTAAAATGAGACAACTTACATTGGGTCGGGGGAAACTTGCGGCTATCAATACATGTTCGTGTTTACAGTGGTACTAGGCATGTTGTGCAACTAAACTTTCGGTCTGACCTATGGGCCTCCAGGCGACCGAGGGGAGTGCTGGCTCCCTCCTTCTTGGTACCATCTTGATAAGGGCATTCTATAAGACCCTCCTAATAGCCTTGCGGCAGGTTCCGTCCACCAAGCAACGGAACAATCCTGGGCCGTGGTCCCGGGTATGTACGGGACTACTGTAAACATTGTTCGTTGATACCCCCGTTGGTTTCCAATAACAACCTTGCCTACTCGGATGTGGATATATGTGTGCTGGGACGCTAGTTCACATATCTAGACATCAGGGTAAGACGAGTAATAATAATAATAAAAGATGCCAACCATGGATCTGTTGTATGCTTTACCGAGTTTGCTTCCATCGAGTTTTACATCAGATTTTCAGTTTTACGATTATTATATATTAGCTGCTCATACCTGCTTTATCACTTGTATCCTATTCCATCAATCTCCTGTTCTTATCTTATCATACCATGAGTACTTCCTGCTCGATATCGCTTGTCTTATATCTACTTGCTCCTGCATGCTTATGCTCACGACACGGTTTTCAATGCTTGATTATGATTCAGTTTTATCGATACACGTATGCTTATCTTTGCACGCCATCTGGCTTTCGTATCACCACTCGCCTGGGGAGTTCTATCTGACTCCCCTGGATTCTCATGTCCAGGTCCTGGAGCTTGGAGCATGTCGGAGCTTGGAGCTTGTGGAATTCCAGTTGCTGACCTGAGTGGCGCAACGGTAGCGTGAATCATCAGCAGACCGTTCAGAACCCTATCCTCCAGGCCCCCTTGTGCGGCTCTAGAGTTTTCCTGTTATGACTCTGAGCCTGTTTTTGTACTGTTCATACTTGTACATCTCTTGTATTCTCGCATTTGCGCCTATCGGTGATGTAATATTATTGTAATATTTGTCACCTCTGGTGATAACTTTGTAATTGTATCATATGTTGGAATGTATAATGCACCACGTGCTTCCGTACTCTGATTTGCTTGTACTGATGCTTAGCGTATATACGTGAGGGTATTTCTGACCTGCGTATATACGTCACAGTAACGTCTCTATACCCGCAGGATCGGGGCGTTACAGGTTGGTATCAGAGCCTAGGCTCTACATCCTCAGTACGTCCAGACGGCAAATTAATGGTAAAGAAATTTGCAACTGGAATGCATGAGTCTGGTTATACAATCCAACTACAAGTACAGAGTTATCTATTTTTCTTGATCATCTTTCCTTTGATTCCTAATTCCTCTATCTTCCCCTGTTTTGGTTTTTCGAAGCCTTATACCAACTTAAGATATGGATATACTAGAGAGGTAGTGGCTAGTTCTGAATGAAGCTATGACATGATCTCTTCGGCCAACTCTATGAAGCTCGGTATTCTCTGGATTGATCCTGATCGGTTATCTTTCAGAAGTCAGTAGTCAGGATTCTCTACGGGTATTCTATATTTTCGGCTATATCTTTCAGAGTGATCGATGCCTGGTATTCAGAATTCTCAATTATCGGTCTTCTTTATTATGCTCAGTATTATCGAGGTTTCCTTTATCTTCAGTATTCTGGCTTATTCTCAGAGCGACATTAAGTATACAGTACAGCGGGAATTCTATTGCAAGGCTGTGTTATCAGTCAGTATTATTCGGCATTGTTCGAAGATTTATACAGCCGGAAGTGCAGAGAATGTCTATATTCTGATTATTGTTCAGTCAACTTGAGAGCCCTACCTATAGTACTTCATATCTTAATTGGTATAATTCCCGTCCTTGTCCTCTTTGTGTTCAATTTACCCCTTATCGAAATTGCGAGGACGCAATTTTTTGTAAGGTGGATAGATTGTAACACCCCGCTCCCAGAATACGTACTTAGTTGCGTATTCAGATTTTTCGATAGTATTTTTCGATTTACTTCCCGTATTTGTTTTATATTGTGAATTATTTATATGATCGTTTTGTCTTGGATCCAGATTCACGGACTCGGAGTCAGCCCTAGTCTGAACCGAGGACCCGATCCTAGGGTATTACTCGATTTGGTCTTTCTGATATTTGATTTGACCGATTTTAGTTTTAAACATCATTTCCAATATTTTAGATTTTCTATGATTTTCTGGAATTTTTCTGAATTAAATTGAAAATCTTCAAAACCGGTGTCGACCAGTGCCGCTGACCGATTCCCAGAATTTTAATTTATAAACGGATTAGAATTACTAGAAGTGTCTTTTTACATTATTTCTTAAAATAACATTCTCACCTAAATACTTTTTCTGAGGATTTTATGAATTTATGAAAATTCCACCGGATTGGGTGTCGGCCAGTATCGCTGGTTGATTTCAGGATTTTTAGTTTACAATCGGGATTGAATTTCTAAATTTCGCTTTCACTTTACTTCTTAAAATCATATTTTATTCCTTAATACATTTTTTGAGATTTTTCAGAATTTATCAAAATCCGGCCGACCCGGTGTAGACCGGTATAGGCGGTTGACTTCAGGATTTTTAATTTGAAAACGGGATTTTATTTCTGAAAACTGATTTCATATTATTTCTCAAGATGACGTTTTCTACTTTCGGGTATTTTTGGGGATTTTTCTGGAACAGTCGATTTTTCGCGACCATATTTAATATTATTATTTTCAAATCTTATCTTTTCTCCTCTTTCTTTCCTTTCTTTTCTTCCACCGACTTCAGCCCACTCCCCTCCATGTGGGCAACACCCCCCTCACCTACCCCCTTTCCCATCAATCACATCCCTCCATCATCACCCCCCTTTTCTTTTTTTCTTTTTCTTTTCTTTTCTTCCTTTCTTCTTCTTTCTCCCCATTTCTTTCCCTCTCATTCTTCTCCTAGAGATGGCCGACGCCCCAACCGGCCACCACCACCGCCGGCGCTCCGGCCACGTTGCCGGCGCAAGATCCCCCCAACTCCGGCGGCCAAGCTTCCCTCCTCCGTCACCAACAACCCCACCATCTCCATCCTCCTCAAAATCACCACCAAATCCACCTTCTTCTTCTTCATCATCTTCTTCTAATCATCATCTCCTCCACCACAAAACTCTCCCCTTTCCCCTCTTTTCTCTTTGGGGTGGCCGGAGCCACCCCCGGATCCGGGCGCCGCCGGCGGCGTGCCGGCGGCCGCGGGCGACCAGGGGGCCCCCTGGGCCCCCTGTGCGTGGCTGAGGGGGGCAACAGCCCCCCTCTTTCTCTGCTGAGGGGGCAACAGCCCCCTCTTTCTCTCCTTCTCTCCTGGGGAGTGGCCGACGCCACTCCCCCTGCCGGTGGCCGGCGCCGCCACCTGGCCGGCGGCCAGGCCGAGCGCCCCCAGAGGGGGGCGCTGTGCGAGAGCAGGAGGGGCAACAGCCCCCCCTAAATCTCTCTCTCTCCTGCCCTCTCTCTCTCTCCATATTTTCTCTCTCCTAATTCCATCTCTCTCTCTCTCCATATTATCTCTCTCTCTCTCTCCTGATTCCATCTCTCTCTCTTTCCTAATTCATTCTCTCTCTCCATCTCCCTCATCTTTCTCTCTCTAACCGCCTCTCTCTAGATTCTCTCTTTCCTCTCTCTCTTCTCTCTTTCACCAGATTATCTCTCTCTCCCCTTTTCTCTCTCTAGATCTCCCTCCTCTCTGTAATTGCTGATGCGGATCTCACCCCGCGTCCAAGTGACTCCTTAACGCGGATCTTCGCGTTCTCAGCATCCGTTTAACGCAGCCTTCGCGTTCTTGTATCGACGCAGCGCGGAGTTCAGGCCCGCGTCTGCGTCCCTCTCGTGTCAACACGACGCGGAGATAATACCCGAGTCTGTGTTCTCCTCGTGCCCTGACTTAAACGCGGGTCTCGAACCCCACATTTGTGACATCTTCGCAACGCGACTCCCGCGTCTGTGATTCCCGCGTCTGCTATTCCTGCGCCGCGACTCCCGCGTCTGTGATTCCCGCGTCTGCTATTCCTGCGTCTCCCTCAAAACCGGTCTCCCTGTGTACACTCTCTTTCTCTCTCTAAATCTCCCCATCTAGTTCTCTTTCTCTCCTAACTCTTTCTCTCTCCTCTTTACTTTCTCTCTAAATATTTAATATTTTATGGCGCGTGTGCGAGTTCCATGGGTTTCGGACTTTCCAGCATTTCCGAAGATTTAGGCGAGTGTCCTCGCTCTCGCCTCCATTTGGGTTTCCCCGCTTTGTCGGGTCGACATGTATTTTATTCCATGTTTAAATGTATTTTGTATTGGGCTGGGTCCCTGTATTGGTGTATGACCGAGTGCCAATGACTGGACATGTATTGCTCTGTGGCGAAAGCTTGTAATAGGATAGAACACCGCCTCCGGGCCATTCAGCCTCCGGTCTCTCACTATCTCGAAAGGGAAGTGATTGGGACCGTCAGGTCTCTCAGCTCTTCAGCCTCCGGTCTCTCACTATCTCGAAAGGGAAGTGATTGGGACCGTCAGGTCTCTCAGCTCTTCAGCCTCCGGTCTCTCACTATCTCGAAAGAGAGGTGATTGGGACCGTCAGGTTTCTCAGCTCCGTCTGGTGAGCATACTTAGCGCTCAGCGCTTATTCACTAAATTCGTCTAGGCGAGATGCTGCCGGATTTTCTACTCGTATTGTAAACCCGGTAACCTCGCCAAGCGCATTAGTGTCTAACCCTGTTCGCTGCCTGTGCCTCCAGCTTGTTCAGCTCCGCCTGGTTATCATGATCAGCGTTCAGCACTTTACCACTAGATTCGTCTAGGCGAGATGCTGCCGGATTTCCTACTCGCACTTTAAGCCGAGTTGTCCCGGTAACCTTACCAGACGCTCCAGTGTTAAATACTGTTTGCGGTCTGTGCCTCCAGCTTGCTCAGCTCCGCTTGTTGTGCTCAGCTACTACTCTATCATCATGCCATGTATTTACCTGATATGTTAACACTTGACACGCCATTACTTCATACCTGTCAACTACATGTTGCTATTTAATACCTGAGGTGTTATCACCTGACACCAGACATGCTACTTTTTGGCAAGGACCTCTTGTTATGGCATGACTTGCCACAGGACTAATATCAATCTCTTGACATGATTGGTCACCTGCCAAATATCATCCTCCTGTCATGCTATCACTTAACACCCGGCATGACATACTTGACTCTCATGATTATCACGATAACGGAATGATGACTTGACATCTTGATAGTACAAACTGTACTCCTGTTACACATGTGATACCTTATGGTACAAACCGTACTCCTGATATACCTGTATTCCTGATAATCCTGACTTGCTCTTGCTCATTCTCGGAATCTGATAATCATCTAATAAACCGTAAAATGAGACAACTTACATTGGGTCGGGGGAAACTTGCGGCTATCAATACATGTTCGTGTTTACAGTGGTACTAGGCATGTTGTGCAACTAAAACTTCCGGTCTGACCTGTGGGCCTCCAGGCGACCGAGGGGAGTGCTGGCTCCCTCCTTCTTGGTACCATCTTGATAAGGGCATTCTATAAGACCCTCCTGATCGCCTTGCGGCAGGTTCCGTCCACCAAGCAACGGAACAATCCTGGGCCGTGGTCCCGGGTATGTACGGGACCCACTGTAAACATTGTTCGTTGATACCCCATTGGTTTCCAATAACAACCTTGCCTTACTCGGATGTGGATATATGTATGCTGGGACGCTAGTTCACATATCTAGACATCAGGGTAAGACGAGTAATAATAATAAAAAGATGCCAACCATGGATCTGTTGTATGCTTTACCGAGTTTGCTTCCATCGGGTTTTACATCAGATTTCCGGTTTTATGATTATTATTATATTAGCTGCTCATACCCTGCTTTATCACTTGTATCCTATTCCATCAATCTCCTGTTCTTATCTTATCATACCATGAGTACTTCCTGCTCGATATCGCTTGTCTTATATCTACTTGCTCCTGCATGCTTATGCTCACGACACGGTTTTCAATGCTTGATTATGATTCGGTTTTATCGATACACGTATGCTTATCTTTGCACGCCATCTGGCTTTCGTATCACCACTCGCCTGGGGAGTTCTATCTGACTCCCCTGGATTCTCATGTCCAGGTCCTGGAGCTTGGAGCATGTCGGAGCTTGGAGCTTGTGGAATTCCAGTTGCTGACCTGAGTGGCGCAACGGTAGCGTGAATCATCAGCAGACCGTTCAGAACCCATCCTTCCAGGCCCCCTTGTGCGGCTCTAGAGTTTTCCTGTTATGACTCTGAGCCTGTTTTTGTACTGTTCATACTTGTACATCTCTTTGTATTCACGCATTTGCGCCTATCGGTGATGTATATTATTGTAATATTTGTCACCTCTGGTGATAACTTTATAATTGTACTCATATGTTGGAATGTATAATGCACCACGTGCTTCCGTACTCTGATTCTTGCCTGTACTGATGCTTAGCGTATATACGTGAGGGTATTTCTGACCTGCGTATATACGTCGCAGTAACGTCTTCGTACCCGCAGGATCGGGGCGTTACATATAACTAGGACTGTGTCCATGACCGCAGTCCTAACAAAATTCCATCAATTTTATGTTTTGTGAGGAATGCAATATTGATCTCAGTCCATTTGAAAATTGTTCTATTTCTCAGTTATAACTAGGCCTGCGTCTATAGTCATAGTCCTAACAAAAACCCGTTTTCAGAGTTTATGAGCACTGCGACCAATGTCGCAATTTTAATAAAAATTTGCAACGTTTGTAGTACATGAATATATTTGTCATGATATGATGACCTAAATTATACAACGATCGCATTTCATCTTTCTTTTTGTCTTGCACCGCCATATGATGACCTAAATAGAAAGGAAATTTTATTTATAACATATCATATGGTCAGAAAGAGACCATACAAAAAATGGCTTAAAAGCTCTAAAAAGAAGACAAAAAAGTCATTATCAAAGAAAAGAACTCTGAAACTACAAATTAACTAGACTCCCCTGGAGAAAGAGGATCTGTGAGAGAATGAGTAAAGCTCAAATAAGATTGTTCAGAGGAAGAATATGGGGAAGACATAATTCAAGGATAAATTGCGTGATGAAGTTAGACATCAGATTGTCAAGAACAAAACAAATTGATATTTAGAAATCAGATCTTGGACTTATATTACTTACAGGCACTCCAAAAAAGCTAATACTCTGAAACGACGTGAATAACAACAAAAAGTATTGGAGGTAGCGGTTGAGAATTCAGAAAAAGGATAAAGATAATTAAACTTTTAATTGAAGCATTTATGGCGGGAGAACCTCAAGAGTACTTTAGTCATGCATCACAAATGATTTTTTTGTTTTTTATTCACATAGAAAATAGTATCTGATGTTAGTAACGGAGAAGGAAGCAGGAGTTGAATTTATTAGGAATATTGGCAATGGTTTGTATCATGTGAAACTCACAAACATGTTATATTTTACTTAATTTCAGAATTTTATGATATGAACTACAAATTAACCTTTTCTTTTCAGATATTTAAATTAACTATAGTCGCAGTACTTTACTTGATTGAATATAGTGAAATATAGTGTTCTGCGACTACAGTTACAGTATCAAGGTACCTTCCAATATTCCCTTGGTTTATTTTTTATTAAGACTGCGACCTTAGTCGCAGTCCTCGTCAAAAAAATCCTTTTCTTTTTGTGCAGTGATAATGTGACCTTAATCGCATTCCTAAAGCAATTTAAATACTTGTTAACTTCTTTCTTAGACGCAGATATTATAAGTCTAATTTAGTAATGCGACTAGCTCGCAGTAGTCAATAAAAATAATAGTGAAAATATAGTGTTTTATGAGGAATGTGAATACGGTCGCAGTATCAAGGTAGATAGGAATTTACTGACTGTGACTAGGGTCGCAGTCCTAATAGAGAATTGAAATTTGTGTTATATGAGGACTGTGATCATGAGCGCAGTTCTAATCTAGATTGAGAATATTTGAATGTTGTTAGGACTACGACCTGGGTCGCATTTATAAATTAAAAAAAATATTGTAATGTGCGAACTGTGACTAAGGATTCATTTGCCTCATCATCTTTGTGTTCTGCATGCCTCATCGTAAGTGCTACCCAGGTCGCAGTGCTTAATGAGAGCAAGTTTTATATATTTTTTTATGTACTGTGATCTTGGTCACAGTTCTGATGTATAATTAGAACTTTGTATTTCTGATTACATACTGCAACCATAGTTGTAGTCCATTTAAAATGATATTTCATCGTACAATATGATTGCCACTGTGATTGTAGCTATATATAATGATACCTGCTTATAAATCTGCGACTGTAGTCGCAGTTCATATTAACAGTGAAAGTATGTAATTGATACATTTTATTGATATCAACGTCAAAATAACATATTAAGAATTCATTAACCAATATGTTCATTAATTTTTTTACAATGGATGCGTACATTTAAAATATAAAATTATTATATATCTCAATACTCAAATTGCATTTTTCTAATCATTTCAGTTTCTTCATCCTAACTGTCTGATTTGTCTGCAAGTAACATGTAAGTATTTTCTTTACAGCCGTATCAGTTACAGCATTAACTCCAGCTGGTACTCCAGATACACTCAATGTACTTGCAAACATATAAAGTGCAATCAACACTGTAAAAAATAAAAATAATTAATTTGACATTAATTTTTAACTACTAAAATATATTCTATAATAATTGAAAATTGATGTATTTTGAAATAAATTTATATGTTAGCCTATTGGGGACATCTTGCATACTTAATATTACTTTTCTTCACCTTCTTCTTGACATCTTCAAAATTTTTTATCAGTCTTTCTTTCTGCATTTACAAAATAAAAATAACATTTAGTTTTAATCCAATTGAATCCAAATAAAAAAATCAGTATGATCAAGTTATATTACCATAGTTCTAGCGTCATTCTGGAATAGTTTTAATATGCATTTGGTTTATCCACATGAACCAAGAAGTTGTAATATATTCAATCTTGTGTTTGGTAGCCAAAAACCAAGAGTCTCCAGTGGAACCCAACATCATCAGCACTGTATTTATGATTGATTGGGAAGCACATGTACTCTATGTTCCTATTCCATTTTTCGGTTTGTTTTTTATGAAAATTTCTTCAAGATCATTATTTTTTGATATAACTCCATGCTGTCAATATTAGATGAAATAAACATTAATAGATTAAAATATTGATTATAATATAACTTCGATCACTTAATTGAATTATTATTTGACTGCGACCAAAGTCGCAGTCATATTACATGATCACAATAAGAACTGAGATCAAAGTCACAGTTTCTCATTCAAGATCACAGTTATATTATTTGTACATTTTGACAGACGGTAATCTTTGTAAAAAAAAAAGAAAGACATAATTACCCATGCTTTGCTACGGAGGATAAGTTTTTCATCTTACCCTTTTGTTCCATATGCTTCATGTAAAAATGAATGACATTTGCATATATTTTGTTGAATATGAGATCATTTATCTCATTTCCAGCAACAAGTATTTCATTGTCTGCATCCTGGTATGCAATAACACTGCAAATAACAAATATTTTAGAGTTTTATTAATAAACTGCATGAGTGATTGTAGAAATTGAAATTTATTGATTACAATATAACTGCGACCAAGGCATAGTTCATCTAAAATCAACCTTATTGAATTATTATTCGACTGCGACCACAGTCACAATCATATTTATACATGATCACAATAAGAACTGTGACTAAAGTCATAGTTTCATTTAAAATGAATTTTTGCTACTTTGATCTAGGTCGCAGTTATATTAATATAATCATTTTGACAAATGGTAGTCTTTGTAAAAATACAAAAAGAAATTCACTCACTTAAAAGTTGCTTTGTCAAAAAAGTTTTTGATAATTGCTTGTTTTTGCGGCTCCATGCATTTGTACAAAAGGCTTTCATTTATATCACTGAATCTTGAACACTTTTCTCTTTCTTTGATGTGTAAAAGTCAGCATCAATTATATCTGTCTGAGCTAGTGGAATTATTTCCTTACTTGTTTTTTTTTTAGTTTTGGGTAAACAAAGTCGGAGTCATCATAGTTTCTTTCAGCTCTCTTACGTACTTGAACTCCCCTCTCTATAGATCCTTTGGAGACATTTATTGACTTTTTATTACCAGCTTCTCATTTTCCCATAATGCGAGATTGTTCTTTAGTTTATTGCTATGAAGCTTTGTCTTATTGATATCAAGTATTACTTGAGTTAAATTTAGAGTGAAATCTAGACAATCTAATCCTCTAATACTTATCTCAAAATTTTCTTCTCTGGTGTCTTAACATGTTTGTTCTCAATCATGATATCCTCCTCCTCCTTCCTCCTCTTCTCCTTATCATTGTCCTTCTTCTCCTTCCTTCTCTTCTTCATCTCATCTTCCTCTCATATTCTCTTTCTCTTGTTCCTCATTTTCCTTTCTCATCTTTTGCTCTTTCTCCTTCTCTTTCCTCCTCATCTCCTTCTCCTCTCCCTCACGCTCCTTCCTCCTCTTCTCCTTCTCATTTTTCTCCTACTCCTTCCTCCTTTCTCCTCGTCCTCCTTCTTTTTTGTCTCTTCTAATCTCCTTTTTTACTTCTCCTTCCTCATCTTCTCCTTTTCCTTTATCTTCTGCTCTTTCTTCCTCTTTTTTTGTTCCTCTTTCTCCACATTTATTGCTTTAATCATCTCTTCATTCCCCTCCTTGATTTTCTTCATCTTCTCTTTCTGCTTTTGTAATTTTCTCTTTAATCTTTTCTCTTTTTTTCTTTCTTCTCTTTCAACCTTTCCTTTTTTTCATTTGTTAAATTTTGTTTCCTAATTCAAGCACTCTGTTTTTCAAATATATATTTTTATATCTCAAGTCAATACCTCTTCACCCTTATCATCAAGTGGTTCTGGTGGAAAAAATGCAATAATTGTTTCTGTCATGCTCTCTTCAACAATGTTTACAAGTTCTTGTTCCTTTTCAATTTAACCTTCAGTATTTTCTTCACCTATTTTCTTCTTCCTTCTCTCTACAGCAAGGTCGATTATATTTTTTTCTCCCTTGAAATGTTAGCCATTCTACCTGCAAGTCAGGTAGAAATATATCAAATTATAACCAAATTATTGAGAACTGCAACTAAAGTCACAGTCTAAACTTGTGTTTCATCAGGACTGCGGCTTTGATTACAGTCATGAAATAGAATATGTAGGCAAACAATTGAGGACTATGACTATAATCGCAGTACTAAAAATATTAGAAAATTTATGTTTTATCATGACTACGACTGTGGTCGCAGTCCTAAAAAATCACATTTCCCTACAATTTATGTTGGCTTATAAAACCGCGACTTTGATCACAGTGCTTATAAATCACAAATTTATAAGAAAAATATTTAGGACTGCTACTATAGTCGATGTGTATAGTTTATGTTGTTTTATACTAACTTTTTCTTCTTCATTCTCTGAGATATCGATATCAACTAGGGTTTTGTTAATACGGTGCAGGTCCCATCTTACTGCCCTTAGAGTTTTGTCTTCCATTCCCTTTCTTGGCTCGACAATTCAACTCTTTCACATAACCAATACTGCAGCAGATATTAATGTATCAGTTAAATAATAAGTGCCTATATATATGTAATTAACATCAATTTTTACAATAGTTTAATTATACTTATAAGAATTTGTACTGAGCATCCTTGTAGCTCAAATGCCTAAAATGTTGGTCCAAGGTTACAATCAACCCGTTTTATTGAGTTTTGATGATTCCAAAACATATATAGTTAGTTGTACTAATCATGTTTATTGTTTAAGTGTGTTTCAGAGTTCTAAAGATTCATGGAGTTTTCTTCCCTAAAGGAAGGTTATTTTGACTCAAGTCGGTTCATTTCGGTTCAAGAATCAAGCTTGCAAGATCATATTGAGAAGCCCACTTGAAGACTTTGTAGTCTCCTAGAACCTATGTAAGACTTAGTTTGTTAAAGTTTGAGGTTGTGGAAAATTGGCTCTACACACACACACACACCTTCAAAATACAGTTTTTATTTTTGATATTGTTTTAAGTTCATGCCTTGATAAATATACATGGCTCAAATTTTTACAAAATTTTATATCATGTTTATATCATGTATATCTATCTTTCTAGCATGATACTTAGTCATATATCCCTACAAAATTATTTTGAAAAATTTTCCAAGTCCAGAAAAATTTCCATTCTGTATACTGTTTCAGGCCTGGGGGTCGACCGGGCCGGTCGACCGGTCCCATTCCAGGCCAGGACGGTCGACCGCCCGGTCGACCGCGTCCTGTGTCCAGGACGTGCACGCTTGTGCACGTCTGTCGGTCGACCGACCTAAAACAGCTTGCTTTCTATTTTTGTCGGTCGACCGAGCCAAACGGCTATATGCCAATTGGGCTTCCGGTCGACCGGACCGGTCGACCGATAGCCTTCCAGGAGCCCCAACGGCTCTTTCCTCTTTGGTGATTTTCTGAAAAACTGTTTTTGTTACTTTTTGTTTGGCAGAGTTTTCTGATCTTTTGGGGACTAATTTTGGACCATATAAACTTAATTAAATCATGTTTTAATCCCCTCCTCTCCCTATAAATAGAGAGGGTTGGTCTCTTACAAAAACACCAAGAAAAATCCCTAGTTTACAAGTTTTCAAAAGAAAGAAAAAGTCTCAAAGCTCTCAATTCTCCATTGCTTTCTTGGCCATTGTTTTTCAGTTGTGTTTGCAAGCATTTTTCATTTACAACTGAGTTTGTTTTTCTCACTACACTTTTTGTAAGAAGTTTGTGATCCTTTTGGTGATCACTTGGCTACTTGTTCCTTCTTCTTGTTCTTGTTGAGATACATCTTCGGTAGAGGATTGTAAGTGGTGGAGTTCGGTACTCCGGTCTTCGGTAGACCTTGTAAAGTTCCTCGGTGGATAGTGGAAACCCTTCACGGCAATGAAGGCGGGGAGTAGAGGGGCTCGAACCTCGAAACAAATACTTTGTGTTTGCGATTGATTTTCTCTTTGCTCTCTATTGCTCTTACTTTCTTGCTTTTGATATTGCTATTCTTTCATACCTTGTGATATATCTTGTGTGCACTTCATTATTGCTTCAATTCATTTCTTGCCACATTGTCGATCATTACTCATACAACAAGATTGCAATACGCACTTCAAACTCATATCTAGAGGAATCGCGAGGAAGGAGTTCAGAGCCCTTCACTGGGTATTCGGCTCTTAGTCTTGTTTTGAGTGATCGTTGCATCATTCATTCATACTTGTTTTAAAAGGATCGTTAGATTAGCATTTACACCTATTCACCCCCCTCTAGGTGTTTTCAATTGGTATCAGAGCATTGGTCTCTAGGCTCTTGGCTTAACAACCTTAGAGAGATCCACTATTTGCTAATCATTTCATCCATTTTTTCATACACTTTCACTTAGTAAAAATGGACGATGGAATTAAGACCCCCCCAAAGTTTGATGGCCTTAACTTTCCCATATGGAAGGTTAAGATGACCGTATTTTTGCAATCTCTAGGAAGCCGGGTTGCAAAGGCGGTGACCAAACCATTTAGTGCACCCACCGGTGATGAGTCCACTTGGTCCGAAATTGAGACAAAGAATTTGATGCTAATTCTAGGGCACACTATGCATTACTCCAAGCACTTAATGATGATGATATTGCTAGAGTAATTCATTACAAATCTGCATATGAAATTTGGACTCACTTGCTTGTTACTCATGAGGGAACCTCACAAGTGAAAAGGGCTAAAATAGATCTTCTTTGTTCCCAATATGAGAATTTCTCTATGCATGATAATGAAACCATAGATGATATGGTTACAAGATTTACAAAGATCACTAATGGACTTTCTTCTCTAGGTGATGCTATTGACAACGACCAAAGAGTAAGGAAGATCATCCGGGCTCTTCCTCCTTCATGGGAAGTCAAAGCAACTACCTTGAAGGAACTCAATGACAAGGAGGAGATGGAGCTTATAGGTCTCATTGGGAACCTCAAGACCCATGAGATGGAGAGAAAAGCAAGGGAGGAAATGGCTCCCCCAAGAAGAAAGCTATATCCTTCAAGAGTCAATCCTCATACTCCGACGAAGACGATGAAGAAGAAGATGACGAAGAGCTCTCACTTCTTGTGAAGAACGTTCGAAGGATGTACAACAAGGCAAAGTTCCAAGGTAGAAGGAGATGGCAAGGTGGTAAAGAAGAGAAGAAAATTATTTGCTTCAATTGCCAAAGGCCGGGTCATATTGTTGCGGAATGCCCGGATAAAGTCAAGCCCTCCACCTCCAAGAAGCCTTACAAGAAGAAAGCATTGAAGGCTACATGGGATTCCGAAAGTGAATCCGAGGAGAAAGTTGACACCGCCAACATGTGCTTCATGACTAATGAAAGCACAAGCAAGGTAACCCCTAACACCTCTTCTTTTGATGATGAGCTTTCCATGGATGAATTAGGAGAAGTATTTGTAGAACTCTCACATAACTATGATTTTCTTAAGAAAAAGTATTTAAAAATGAAGAAGGAAAATGAGTCTCTTAATCATTAAGTTTTCACTCTTTCTAAAGAAAAAGATGAATTACTTTCCACTCTTGTTTTCACCCAAAAGATTTTGATAATTATAAGATTTCTTGTAAAGGTAAGTTCCTCAAGTTGAAAAAAATGAGATTGTCATGCTAAAAGAGAAAATTGATTCTTTAGGAGTAGTTTTGAAAAAGTGTGAATTTGATAAGAATAGACTTGAGGCTATGTTTCCTAAGAAACAAGCCTCTAAGAAACAATCACATGCTATTCATGTTCATGCTCATAAATCACAACCTTTACATCATGTCAAACCCCCCAAACATGCTCACCCTCCACACACACATCATGCATTCATGTATGGGAAAGTATTTTCATGCACATTTTGTGGCCGTAAAGGTCACTTAGTTAAGTTTTGCTATGATAGACTTAATGCTTCACATCATAAGGTTTGGGTTCGCAACACTAACTTTCAAGGACCCAAGAAAATTTGGGTACCAAAGTCAACAATTTTGCTAAATGATGTAGGTACCTTCCAAGGCCAACGACGTAGAGGGTTGTGATATCTTGATAGTGGTTGCTCAAGGCATATGACTTGGGATATCAACAACTTTGCAACCCTATCAAGATACCATGAAGGTGGCACCGTCATCTTCGGAAATGATGCCAAGGGTAAAATCATCGGTATTGGTAATGTTAAACTTGGTACATCCCCTTTAATAGAAAATGTTGTTTTAGTTGATGGCCTCAAGCATAATCTCTTGAGTATTAGTCAACTTTGTGATAAAGGTTTTGATGTGTTTTTGATAACATAGCTTGTAGAGTTTTTGATAGACAATCTAACACATGTATATTTCCGATTTTCGTGAAAGCAATATGTACATGATTGACTTGTCTAATATGTCTTGCAATATTACTTGTTTGAAAGCCCTCGATGATGACTCTTGGTTGTGGCATAGAAGATTATGCCACATTTCTTTTGACCATCTATTTAGATTAAACAACAAGGAAATGGTGAAGGGTATTCCTTACTTGAACTTTGAAAAGGACCGCGTTTGCGACGCGTGCCAACTTGGGAAACAAACCAAGTCCTCTTTCAAGTCAATCAAGGATATCATGACATCACGTCCCTTGGAGTTGATCCATATGGATTTGTTTGGTCCTACTCAAACCAAAAGTCTAAGTGGGAATCGTTTTGCATTTGTTTTAGTTGATGATTTTTCGCGTTTTACTTGGGTTTCTTTTTAGAGCATAAAAATCAAGCCTTTTCACATTTTCAAGCCTTTAAGAAACGAGTTGAAAAGGAAAATGATTCTTCAATTTTAAGAATAAGAAGTGATAGAAGTGGTGAATTCATTAACCTACCCTTTATCACTTTTTGTGAAGAACACGGAATTAAGCATGAACTATCTTGTCCTAGAACTCCACAACAAAATGGAGTGGTTGAGCGAAAAAATCGGACATTACAAGAGATGGCTAGGACAATGATAAACGAATACGGTCTCCCTCATTATCTATGGGCCGAGGCCGTTAATACATCATGCTATATATCAAATCGTGTTTTCTTATGCAAAAATACTTCAAAAACAACTTTTGAGATCTATTTTTCTAGAAAGCCTAATGTTTCGTACTTTAAAGTTTTTGGATGCAAATGTTTTGTTTTAAATACAAAAGACAATTTGGGAAAATTTGATGCAAGGTCTTATGAAGCAATTTTTGTTGGTTACTCAAATACTAGTAAAGCGTATAGAGTCTTCAACAAGTCATCTTTGACTATTGAAGAATCTATACATGTAAAATTTGAGGAATCTAATATGTTTGTTAAGAATGTTGTAGAAATAGATTCTTTGCATGAAGGCATGGAGAAAGTCACTTTGGAGGACTCACCTATTATTGAAGACAAGCCAAAGGATGATGAAGGAAATGAAGCTAAAGAAAAGAAGGCTCAAGGAAATGAAATTCAAGGAATTGAAGTGGAGCCTACTCAACAACTTCCAAAGGATTGGAGATACAATCCACATCATCCCAAGGATCTTGTTTTAGGTGAAGTATCTCAAGGGGTAACTACTCGTTCTCAACTTCATGATTTTTGTGGACACTATGCTTTTATTTCTCACTTTGAACCCAAAAGCGTCCTCGAAGCCGAGGCTGACTCATATTGGTTGCTAGCCATACAAGAGGAGCTCAATCAATTGAGCGCAACCAAGTTTGGCACCTTGTTCCTAGGCCCATGATAGACCAACAATTGGTACTAAGTGGATCTTTAAGAACAAGTTGGATGAGTCGGGTAACGTCATTAGGAATAAAGTTAGGTTAGTTGTCCAAGGTTACACTCAAATCGAAGGTATCAATTTTGATGAAACCTTTGCACCCGTAGCACGGCTTGAAGCCATACGGATGACACTTGCATTTGCTTCATATAAAGATTTTAAGCTTTTTCAAATGGATGTTAAAAGTGCTTTCTTAAATGGATTTATTGAAGATGAGGTGTATGTTGAACAACCCCCGGGTTTGTTGATCCTATACATCCGGATTTTATTTTCAAACTTGATGAAGCTCTTTATGGTTTAGAACAAGCCCCTAGGGCTTGGTATGAAAGGCTTTCTTCATTTCTAATTTCAAATGATTTTAAGAAAGGAAAAATAGATACTACTTTGTTTACAAAACATGTTGAAAATGATATTCTTATTGTTCAAATTTATGTGGATGATATCATTTTGGTTCTACTAATGAAACTCTTTGCCAAGCTTTTGAATCATGCATGAAGGAAGAATTCGAGATGTCTATGATGGGTGAGCTCAACTATTTCCTTGGTTTCCAAATCAAGCAAAGAAAGGATGGGATCTTCATCAATCAAGCCAAGTACACAAAGGAACTTATTAAGAGATTCGGGCTTGAAGGAGTTAGAACAAGTAAAACTCCCATGGCAACTACCACAAAGCTTGACAAGGATGAACAAGGTAAAAGTGTAGACATTAAGCTTTATCGTAGCATGATTGGTAGCTTGTTGTATTTGACGGCTAGTAGGCCGGATATTATGTTTTGTGTATGTCTTTGTGCTCGCTTTCAATCGTGTCCTAAAGAGTCCCATTTAGTTGCGGTAAAACGCATTATTAGATACCTTAAGGGCACAATTGAAATGGGTTTGTGGTATCCGAAAACCGGACAATTTAACATGACGAGTTTTTCGGATGCCGACTATGCGGGTTGTAGGGTAGATAGAAAGAGTACAAGTGGAACATGTCAATTTCTTGGTAATTGTCTTGTTTCTTGGTCTTCTAAAAAGCAAAATTCGGTAGCCCTTTCCGCCGCCGAGGCGGAGTATGTTGCAGCCGGAGCTTGTTGTGCACAAGTTCTTTGGATGAAACATACTCTCCTTGACTATGATTTGCATTTTGATCATAAAATATTTTGTGATAATACTAGTACTATTCATATTACTAAAAATGCAAATTAACATAGTAAAACTAAGCACATTAACATTCGATATCACTTTCTTAGAGATCATTATGAGAAAGGTGATATTGATAATGATTATGTTTCTACCGATTTTCAACTTGCCGATATTTTTACAAAACCTCTAAACTATACTAGATTTTCCTTTATTTGTGGTGAGTTGAATGTTTGTATTTTGAATTCTTGAAGAAAACATTTTTTTAACTATGTTTACCCTTTTTGATGTATGACAAAAAGGGGGAGAAAAAGTTTAGTTTAAATGCATTTTGAGTTTTAGTTTGTTTGTATGCATTAAATTTGTTTGTTTGTATGCATTAAGTTTTGTATGTATATGTCTTTTCTTTTATGTATATAGCCATTTGATTATATACATTCGTTTATACATAGCATAATTTGAGGGGGAGCTTTCAAGCTCCTTTCTCTTATTTTTATAAAATAACTTATATGTTTTGTCATCATCAAAAAGGGGGAGATTGTTGGCCCAAGGTTACAATCACCCGTTTTATTGAGTTTTGATGATTCCAAAACATATATATATAGTTAGTTGTACTAATCATGTTTATTGTTTAAGTGTGTTTCAGGGTTCTAAAGATTCATGGAGTTTTCTTCCCTAAAGGAAGGTTGTTTTGACTCAAGTCGGTTCATTTCGAGTTCAAGAATCAAGCTTGCAAGATCATATGAGAAGCCCACTTGAAGACTTTGTAGTCTTCTAGAACCTATGTAAGACTTAATTTGTTAAAGTTTGAGGTTGTGGAACAATGGCTCTACACACACACACCCCCTTCAAAATACAGTTTTTATTTTTGATATTTGTTTTAAGTTCATGCCTTAATAAATATACATGTCTCAAATTTTTACAAAATTTTATATCATGTTTATATCATGTATATCTATCTTTCTAGCATGATACTTAGTCATATATCCCTACAAAATTATTTTGAAAAATTTTCCAAGTCCAGAAAAATTTCCATTCTGTATACTGTTTCAGGCCTGGGGTCGACCGAGCCGGTCGGTCCCATTCCAGGCCAGGACGGTCGACCGCCCCGGTCGACTGCGTCTTGTGTCCAGGACGTGCACGCTTGTACACGTCTGTCGGTCGACCGACCGGTCGACCGACCTAAAACAGTTTGCTCTCTGTTTTTTGTCGGTCGACCGACCGGTCGACCGAGCCCAACGGCTATATGCCAAATGGCTACCGGTCGATCGGACCGGTCGACCGATAGCCTGCTAGGAGCCCCAACGGTTCTTTCCTCTTTGGTGATTTTCTGAAAAACTGTTTTGTTACTTTTGTTTGGCAGAGTTTTCTGATCTTTTGGGGATTAATTTTGGACCATATAAACTTAATTAAATCATGTTTTAATCCCCTCCTCTCCCTATAAATAGAGAGGGTGGTCTCTTGCAAAAACACCAAGAAAAATCCCTAGTTTACAAGTTTTCAAAAGAAAGAAAAAGTCTCAAAGCTCTCAATTCTCCATTGCTTTCTTGGCCATTGTTTTTCAGTTGTGTTTGCAAGCATTTTTCATTTACAACTGAGTTAGTTTTTCTCACTACACTTCTAGAGCCAAAAATTCCCTCCTCATTCTTTAAGGAAGTTGTAAAGAGAAGTTTGTAAGAAGTTTGTTATCCTTTGGTGATCACTTGGCTACTTGTTCCTTCTTCTTGTTCTTGTTAAGATACTCTTCGGTAGAGGATTGTAAGTGGTGGAGTTCGGTACTCCGGTCTTCGGTAGACCTTGTAAAGTTCCTCGGTGGATAGTGAAAACCCTTCACGGCAGTGAAGGCGGGGAGTAGAGCGGTGGCTCGAACCTCGAAACAAATACTTTGTGTTTGCGATTGATTTTCTCTTTACTCTCTATTGCTCTTACTTTCTTGCTTTTGATATTGCTATTCTTTCATACCTTGTGATATATCTTGTGTGCACTTCATTATTGCTTCCAATTCATTTCTTGCCACATTGTCGATCATTACTCATACAACAAGATTGCAATACGCACCTCAAACTCATATCTAGAGGAATCACGAGGAAGGAGTTCAGAGCCCTTCACCGGGTATTCGGCTCTTAGTCTTGTTTTGAGTGATCGTTGCATCATTCATTCATACTTGTTTTAAAAGGATTGTTAGATTAGCATTTACACCTATTCACCCCCCTATAGGTGTTTTCATAAAATTGTCGAGTGATTTCAGGAGGAACTGCCTGACAGATTTAGACCAACAAATGTTTTCATCAACTGAATATTTGCAATCTGCTCCACTGCATACCAATGTATTGTGCATTTACTGCCAGTGAAAAATAATGATGCTGAATTATCAAGGTTGTAAAGTCTTGGGCCGCAAGCCTTTGTCTATCTTTAATAATTTCATTCAGCATCACTTGCTGCTCCAGCTACTCATTCTTTGTCACTTCTAATTCAGTTTTCCTTCTTGTTATCAAAAGATCATCCAAAACATTTTCAATTGAGATTTTTGTGATATTCTTCACATTTCTGAAATAGCGTTTAATGACACCCCTATCCTTCAATTTACACGTTTTATTCATTATGAAATCATCTCCTTGATTGGTAGACCAAACGTAAGCGCTACATCTTCTAATGTTAATTGAGTTCTTTTGCCCCCAATGTCGAAACATCTTAAATCCTTGTTGTAGTGTTCTACTATTTTCAAAACCCTAATGTTGGATTTCAAGCCATTATTTGTTCCAAAATTTTCATTGTATAATCATAAATATAGGACCAAAAGGTGCGTCTTTCATAGCATTACTGAAATCTGAACGAATGCGCTCTTGAATCATTTTATTGATTCGCACATTGGCTTTAGTCTTGATCTTAAGGGACGAATCTTTACATCTTGTCCAATTCCTGAGACACAAAAATTCAAAACAAAGGTCATAGTTTAAAAAAAAAATTCGCACATATAAAGACAACGATCAAAGTCGTAGTTTTATAAGGATTGCAAACACAGTCGCAGGCTTCAAAAATTTATGTGGTCTTCATATTTTTTTTAAAATGACTGCGACCAAATTCACAGTCTTCAAAACTATGCAATAGAAAAGTATTATTTTCAAAGACTGGGACGCCGCAGTCTTTCTAAAACAAACATATTAAAAAAAATGTTGAAAGCTGCAGTCTAGATTTTAAAATATAAAATCGCTTTTATTCCAAAGCATTAGTTTTTCAAAGACGGCGAGTCACAGTCTTTCTAAAACAGACATATAAAAAAATGCTGAAAGTTGCAGTCTACATTTTAAAATGTGATTAAAATTTTTTTTAATTCCAAAGCATTATTTTTCAAATATTACGACTTTGGTCGCAATTTTTCTAAAACAAACATATAAAAAAAGCTGAAAGTCGCAGTCAAAATTTTGAAGTGTGATTAAAATCGCTTTTTAACCGAAGTTCATGTTATGTGATCGGCTATATAAAAATTTATGACGCAGGACGAAGCCAGAAGACATCTCGTTTGTTCGTTAGGACTGCGATCTAAATCAAATAATGTGAAAATTGTGATATATTTGATTAAAAACCATATAAATGCAGACAAAACGAAAAAACCCTAAAATAAATTTTTAAACAACCAATTTCTAGGGTTTTTCGTGAAAAATTTACCTTTTTAGGTTGTTGCTTTCTTGCTCATCATTCTGATCCGATCTATTTCTCACTATTGAATTTGATGTAGATGAACTATAAATATCTAATTCCAGATTTTTTTTCACTGAATTGTTTGAAAATTATAACTTTTTCCAACGAAATTTTGGGATGAGGCGGTTTTTTCTGGGTTAAAAGTAAAAACGAGGGTATTTTGTCCTTTGCTAATATCTACATCTTTAGACATACAAATTCTCGATCCGACCATCCATCATGATATAAACACTTAAAAACCCTAAAACATCAATTTTTGTTAGATTTCAAATATTATACACCGTTAAACTAATCAACTCACTATTTCGACCGTCTATTTTGCGCCTACTTGATAGATGGGCAAAAGGTTTTCAAAATATATGATTTTTTATTTTTAATTACTTGAAATAATGTAGATCAACTTTAACAGAGTGTATATTGTATTCGGATATCATAGGGTCAACTTTAACGGAGTGTATATTGCATTCGGATATCATAGGGTTGTATTTTAGTAGGAAGAATTCAACCTCGAATTCTTTCAGAATGGCACAAGTCTCTCTCTATATATGTTTGAAAACAGATTGAGTATCCGAGACCGTTTAGTGCCCCGACTAACCCCATGGGGTCTATGCATAATGCCCTCCACACACAGACCATGTAAATCTTTGAGCTCAATGGCTTTTGGGGCATAAATGACCATCAAGGGACTCGAACTAGTGACCTACTGGAGAGCAAACCCACGATCTAACCAATCGACTTGCTGGGTATATATCTGTGTGTTTTGTGTGTCTGACGAAAATAATGTTCGATGAAAAATAAAGAAAAGAAAAAGAAGAAAAGAAGAAAAACTCTTTATAAAAGGAAAGAAAAGAGTTTGAAAAATTGACTAGAATCAGAACAAAAATAAAACATAGAAAACTAAAAACTTAAAATAAAACTCTAGAAAGAAAAAGAAAGAAAAACAATTATAATAATATCTGAAAAAGCGAGTAAGAAAATTTAAAAATAAATGAAAAAGAAACTTAGGAATAAAAATGAAAAAGAAAGAGAGAATTGAATAAAAGAAATGTAAAAAATATAGTCAAAAAAAGCAAAGAAAGAATTTTAAAACATATGCACAATAGAATTGGAAAATTTTGACAAAAAAGGGAGAAAAACGCAAAATATTCTATATAAAAAGAAAAGATAGGAGGAAACAAAAGATTGATCAGGGAAATAATGAAAGAAACTTCAAAAGGAAAAGTACCAAGAAAAAGAAAAGAAATAGAGAGAAAAATAAAGTTAAAAAATAGGTCATAGAAAAAAAAAATGAAATAAATATGAATGAATAAAAATTAGAGAAAAATCGTAAAATAAAAATTGGAGAAAAAAAAAAAGAAAATTGTTAAAATTAATAAAGAAAAATAAAATAAAGAATTAAATAAAGGAAAAAAGGGTTTAAAAAATGTCAAAAGAAAGAATAAGGAATGAAATAAGTAGTTAGAATATACAAAACAAAAAATACAAGAAAAAAGTAGAAGTAAATAGAAAATAAGAAGAATTAAAAAAATATATAAAGAATAGTGAGAAGAAAATAAGGAATCAATTAAAAAACAGTAACAAGGAATAACGAATAAAAATTAAATATATTCAAAAACTATAAATAATAGAAAAATATGAGGAAAAAACCAGAACCTTAAAGATCCTAAAAGAGTAAAATAAGAGAAAGAATCTTGAAAAATAAAATCCGGAAAAGAAAGAAGAATAAAGCTAAATAGAATCTGAAAGAAAACAAGAAAACTCGGAGAAAAAATGAAAAAAAAAAGAATTATAAAAAAACAAAGGAAGAAAAAGAAGTAAAAAAAATCTCAAAAAGTAGAAAGAAAATTTTATGGAAATAAAGAAGCAAAAGATTATAAACAATTAAATAAAAGGAAATTTAATAAAAAACAAAGAAAAGAGAAATTAAAGAAAGAATAAAGGAAATTCATAAAAAAGGAAAATATAAAATTATAAAGCGCCAAAAGCTCTTAAAAAAATAAAGTTAAAACATGAAAACAATTAGAAAATAAAATTAAAATATTTTGAAAAAGTGAAAAAAAATAAGCAAAAAGTAAAATTAAAAGCACACTTGAAAAAATAAAAGAAATAATTAAAAAGTCGAATAATATCTTACAAAAAGAAAAAATAATTTTAAAATTAAGTGAAAAAAATCTAGAATAACCAAAACAAATAAAAAAGGGAAAGAGTTGAAGAGAAGAATGAAAAATACACCTAGAGGGGGTGAATAGGCATAATGCTAATCTAATGACAAATAATGCGGAATTAAAACTTTTACATTAACACACAATGTATAACCAAACCAAGAGTGAGTCCAAATTCACCGTGAAGAGTTCTGAAACTTCTCCTCACGATTCCTCTAAATTATGAGTTGAGGTGCTTCAATAGCTCTCTTGGTTCAATAAAAGTATAAGCACACAAACTATATCAAGTATGTAAAAATTTGAGCGAGAATAGCAATGCAAGATATAAAGAGAGTAGAGAGTTGAGAGAGAAAGATACAAATGCAAACACCAAGATACGTTTCGAGATTCAAACCACTGCTCTACGTCCCCGCCTTCACACAGAAGGATTTCCACTATGTCTACCAAGGACCTTCCACAAAGGGACCTCCACCGAGAAATTACAACTTACAAAAATGAGAAGTATACAACTCTAACTCTCACACCTCTACACAAGAGGGTAGGCACAAAGCCAAGCACAAAGTAAAGAAAAAATGCAACTTGGTGATCTTAAAGATCACAAACACAACTTAGTGATCCTAAAGACCACAAACAAAACCTTTCACAATACAAGATCTTAGAGGATAGATTTTGAATTGATAACTCAAGTATGTGAGTAAAACAAATTTTTGGAAAAGAAACACAAAGAAAACTCTTGGGAAAAACTTCTTGATAGATTAAGAATTAAAGAACAAAACTAGAATTCTCAAAACTTGCTTTCTTTTGATTTTCTAAAACTTTGAAATAAAATAAAGATATGTATTTGAAGCTCAAAACTTGTTTTAAAAACTCTTCAGAAAGTAATCAAAATGGCTTTCGAAAACTTGTTGAAAATCTTATTGAAAATTGGCCAAGAAAACCTTTCATATAGGCCAAACAAAAACTAGCTTTTGAGGCAAGACAAGGCCAAACTGGCCTGTCGGTCGACTTCCCGGTCGACCGGCCAATGGTCAGATTTCTGACCGTTAGGGTTGTCGGTCGACCGCTTGGTCGATCGCCCCAAGGAACAGAGAGTTTTAACTTTCTATCGGTCGACCGATCCTTACTACGGTCGACAGGTCGGTCGACCAAGCCAAGGCTCTAGGCTTGTGCATGTATCTATGCATGTCAGTCAACCGGTCCAGCCTTCGGTCGACCGGTCGGTCGACCGGAAACAAACCAAACACCCAATATATAGGATTAAACTGTAACTTGTTAAATTCAATTAAATCTCAATAAATCCTAATAAAATTCACAAAAATAAGTTCATATAAATAAATTGAAATCCAAATATGTGAGGTAAAAAATCAACACATATTATAAACATGTGAACTATTTTTGAGATAAAAATTAAAGCTTAAATCAAAAATTATATTTGTCAAAAACCAAACTTTGAAATGGAAATTTGATTTTTCTCTAAAATTTGTATAGATACAAAAATAAGTTATTGAAACACATTTGAAACATAGTGTGCATGGATGAATCCAATACACATAGTAAATGAATATAGACTTGTTTTTGACAATATATACCAAAATAAGTTTTGATAAAAATAAAACTTAAACACATGAGCTAGATACATCAAAATAAGTTTTTCTAAACATATGAAGCATGAATGCATATGGATGAAATCCAATACACATAGTAAGCCATGTAAACTTGTTTTGATAAAATCTATTCATGAAATCGAAAGATGTATTCTTGAGAATCCAAAACCAAAACGCATAGAAATAAGTTTCTATAAACATATGAAGCTCAAATATGTGTGGATAGAATCCAACACATATTGCAAACTATAAAACTTATTCCATTAAAAACATAAATTCTATAAACATAAACTTTTAAAACTAAAACCAGTTAAATCGAAAACCAAAAACTATAAAAACTTGTGTGTGTATATACTTGAGCAAATCAAAGCTGTTCTATCCTTACATAAGATCTAAACAAAACATCTAAACAAACCTAGACACAAGTCTTCTTGTAGACCTTCTGCTCCAAGACGACTCGATCCAAACACGATCTAAAGAGCTTGACTCCATCTCGAGTACATGATGCGATCTTGAAGAGCGAGCTCTTGAATCAACATGTGCTAACTTCGAATCTTGACTTCGAGTCTTTATAGAAGCTAAACACCAACTAAGATCTTGTTAGAATATCTGAAAGTTAGAGAACAAAAGATCATTAGTAACATAACTTCATAAGTTAGTCATCATTAAAACTAGGGTGAAAGGCCTTTAGGCCAATAATCTTCCCTTTTTTGATGATGACAAAACTTATGAGGTTATATATGCATGGATTAAAGATAAGCTTCAGCTCCCCCTTAACTCATGCATAGCATAAAACAAACATAAATATAAAGATATTCAATTAAGCAAGATACCAATAAACTCAGATTCCAATAGAACGGATATATGCAATAAGAACTTTGAATATCAAAACCATAAAAACATATGCATATAGATATGCATAGAACATATATATGCATAAACACAAATAAACATATGATAAACACAAATAAACATGCATATATAAACTAAATCATTCTCTCTTTTTTTGTCAATCATCAACAAAGGAGCAAAATATCAATTGATAACATATACCAATTGAAAATAAAAACATATATCAATTAAAAATACACCAAGTTAAAATGAAAACATTTTGATACCAAAAAAATACACCAATTGAAAAACAACATGGATAAAAAAATTATACCAATTGAAAATAAATAATCTATGAAATCAATCTTTTTAGATTCTAAACCATTTGGCAATACAGATACCAATTGTAAACAATTGATACCAATAAGAAAAATATAAGCATTTTCTAAAATAAAAAAATCTTTCTCAAAAAGAGTGAGAGTAAGATACCAATTGAAAATAAAATTAAGAATTTTCTCTCCCTTTTTGAAATACCAACAAAAATAATGCATAAATTTGTAAAAAATACCAATTAGCATTTAGAACTAATAGCATAAAATAATTTTGTGCTATAAAATATGTATGTATAAATATTTTTAATCTAGTACAAGAAATCATATATATGTATGTATGATCAGAGCAATTGAAATATGATGCATACATATATACGAAACATGAGTCTACAAAAATGAAATATCATATGCATCATGTATAACTCATATCATCCACTTTATCATGTACAAGTTTTTAGAAAATAGTCATTAAAGAGTATACAAGGCATGTTCACCCAACCAACTGCCCTTATATGGTAGACGTTTTCAAAAATAAGGTTTGAAAATAATATAGTATAAGTTGAAAACTCTACCAATTGAAGAATAACAAACTAGTTTTAGGGTAAATTTTGAAAACCAGTACGAAATCCTTCAAGTAAGAAATAAAAACATATATATATATATCTCCCATGAAAACATGCTAAGTACAAAAGAATTGACACTCAAAGAACTATGAGGCACATAAATTCTCATGAATCCAAAGTCATGAGTAAACATACAATATAAAGTGCACAAAATCATGTAATAAACATAATCATCGAGATAAGACAATGAATCTCAATCAAAACATATGAATTTTTTTTCATAAATATGAAAATATAAATCATGAAAAATTCTATTTTTATCAAAAACTAAACAATCTTCAAGGCATATGTATGTTTTGTCAAAACTAAAGCACACATATTTATCCAAACATAAATTGAATCTATAAAATAGTACATAGCATATAAAGCAAGTGACTCAAGGATACAATATGTATATCATAAAGTCTTAACAAAATTTACACATACATAAAGCTAAGAACATTTTCATGAAAACATGTATATGTGTGATGCAAAAACAAATAGAGGAGTACAAGTATAGATGCAAGAATCATCAAAAGTAGGTTATACAAGTACATGTAATGAGTACACAAGAACGATAAAGCATGTAAACATAATAATTAAGTGTAGCTCACTAATTGTACAAGTATAAACCACAAGTTTTAACAATAATTGTATCTAAATGTATAATCAAAACATGATACGCACAAAACATCAAAACATGAAAGATAAACCAATATGATCATTAGTGTAAATACAAGTATTATTAAAACTAAGATATACACAATAACTAAACAATAATTGAGAACACAAAGATATGAATCTATATAAGTATGGGTGTATCTCAAAAACTACATAAATATATCACAAGTCTAATAAACATTGCATTTGATCCTAATGAGCATGAAAACTATAATATGCTAAAAACTTCAATCAAACAAGCATATAAACATAAACATAATATGAAGAATATAGATAGTTACCAAACCGACGTAGTAGTCTCTATATCTCCAAAAACATGGTGGTCCTCCCCCAATACATCCTTGATAGCGATGATTTTATTCTATATTTTACTTTTTACTTTTTTCTTTTCCTTTTTTGTTTCGTTCACCTATTCTTTTTTACTTTTTTCTCTTCTATTTCTTTTTATTCTAGGTATTTTTCCTTTTGAAGTTTCTTTCATTTATTCTTTGATCCGTCTTTGGTTTTCTTCAAGCGCTTTTTTATTTTTTTAGTATGTTTTTCTTTTTTTTTTTATCCATATTTTTTCTTGGATTTTTTCCAATTCTACTCTACTTATTTTTTAAATTCTTTGTTTTTTATCTATTTTTTTACATTTCTTTTCAACTTTCATTTTTCATTTTTATTTCAAAAATTTCTTATTTTCATTTAATTTTTATATTTTCTTACTTTCTTTTTTAGATGTTATTCTACTTCTTTTTCTTTCTATTTTTAAAGAATTTTTTAGTTTTTAGTTTTTTTTAGCTTTTTTATTGTTTTATTCTGATTCTATTTTATTTCTCTTTATTTTCGTTTTTTAAGATTTTTTTTCATTTTTTCTTTGTTTCTCATGGAATATTATTTTCTTCATATATATAGTTAGTTGTTCTCTATTTTTTTAATGAAAATATTATATCATATGTTTTAGAAAACGGATATATTTTTTTACTAACTAAGTCATATTAAAATTTTCATATGTTTTAACAAAACAGATCGCTATATTAAATTAGAGATTGCTCAAGTTAAAATAAGACTTCATGTGCATGTCACACACACTTTTCTAGATTAATAAGATGTGAATATAATTATGACTTATTAAATGCATAAGCTCAAATAATAGATATTGATGGAGTGACAACCCACTCGATCGAGAAGAAGAAGACTGCTCTGACTTTGGTCTCTTTTGGCAAACGGAGTTAGAGATTTGGAAGTAGGGCCTGGTAAAAAGACCATTGGAAAAGAGTTAAAATTTGGATATTTGATTTGAAAAATAGCTTTAGAATTTTTTTTTGAAGAGTTAGCAAGATTTAGATACCATGATTTTGACTTTATTTTTTTGAGTAGTTGACAGTTTTACTCCCTTGAAAATTGGAATTTGAATTAGTTTGACAATTCTATTTATATAAGTAAATATTTGATATTTAATAAAAGATATAACATGGAGAAGATTAATCAAGAAAATAATAAATTACAATATTTATTTTATATGGACATTAGTTTTTAAGTAATATATAATCGCTGTAATAGCACTTTTTAGGGGTATTATTTGCTATTTTTGGAAGGCATTTACCGATTAATTTGCTAATGCACTTGAACACAACAGTGCAATAACTTTTCGGCTATTATTTTTCACTCACAAATATTTTAATATAGAAAAAAAGAAACAATTTGGAGTTTTACATAAAGCCTACTTAAAGTGAAATATTTAGGTAAAATACAAGTATGAGTTCAAGATATAGTCATGTTACGATACATATTTCTGTTCTCATAAATGTGGGGAGAAGATAATGGATGGACTTTTTTAACTCAACTGGAAACATAGCAGAGAAGAGCAGAAACATGCAGGGCGGTCGATCGCAGCGCGTAGTGGAACATGCTCAGACGTGCACAGGGGAGAAAACATGTTGGGCGGTCGACCGGGCGATCGATCGCATGTGGAGAGTGGTCAACCGCACGGTCGACCGTTTGGCACTGAAGTTGCAGCAGAGAGTGTGTTTGTTTTTGGCGCAGGAAGACTGGCCTAGCAGTGGACTGGGCAGTCGACCACACAAGGAGCTGGTCGACCGTGCAACGGTTTTGGCAACTTCGTGTTAATTTCTGAAATCTGTTTTGATGCAAACTTTGTATGCGAATTGGTTTTCTTCAATTGGCTCTCTCCTCTGGCTATATAAGGAGGTTTCTGCACCCTCATTGGTAATTAATCTTGAGCCGATTTTGAATCGATTGTTGGGTGTTCTAGGGTTAGTTTGTTTGTGAGAATTCTACAGCTAATTTGCGTACATTCTCGATTTGGATCTCTAAATCAATTTGTAACCCTTGTAACTCTATTTGTTTGAATAAGAATCTTCTCTCTTCTGTCCCGAGGCCGTAGGAACATTGTCAAACCTCGTTAAATCATTTGCTTCTCGCTTTCTTTTGTATTTTGGTTCGTGTCATATTGTTTAAGATGGACTCGACATTTGGAGCGTTGACCTTGAGTGATCGGTGTCGTCACTGTTTGTCAACGAATTACTCCGGAAGGCGCAACAAGTTGTATCAGAGCATCTCAGGTTCAGTGTGGGATCGTGTGTCGATTCCAAGAGTATCATGGTTTGTTCGGCAGAGATCATATATCGATCTTAGAATAACTTTTTGGAGTGCTCGTGGGACCAGATTTGTGGAGTAAGTCGCTTCGAAAACTCGTCTAGAGTTTCACTTTGAGATAAATGTTTTATCTTTATCTTGTTGGATTTATTTTCGTTTTTTTTTTACATTATGTCTGACATCTTTCGAAGGAGATATGATGGAGTTAATTAGTCCATGGTGAAGATCGTGAACATCCACTAACCGAAGAGCGATGTGGTGAAGTTGATGACACGAAAAATTAGAAGGGCAAGGGAGATATTGGAAAGTCCATAACTGGAGGTCGTGAATATTTGAAGAAAAATCAGTGTGCTTACTGTAAAGAAGTAAGACACTGGAAAATTGATTATCCAAAGCTCAAGAGGAAAAGAAAGATCAAAATCAGAGTCGAAAATTGATTGTCCAAAGCTCAAGAGAAAGAAGAAAGATCAAAATCAGATTCCAAAATTGTAATGGTGGTTGGTAATGATTCTGACTCATCTGGTTATCACTCTCTGTCACCTCTATTATTTGCTATTCAGAGGAATCAAAGTGAATTTTGAATACGGGCGCTAGCTATCATGTTTGTTCTAAACGGGAGTGATTTGCTAGTTTGGAAAGCTAGATCGAGGATTGGTGATGTTCGGCGCCAGACACACATGTCATATTGGAGGGATAGGTATAGTCCACATCAAGTTATTTGATGAGATGATAAGAGAGTTGAAGGATGTGAGGTATGTACCTCAGTTGAAAAAGAACTTGATTTCAGTTGCAGCTTTAGAGGCACAGGGCCTCAGGAGGACTCTTGGAGAAGGCGTTCTCAAGATGTCCAGTGGCTCGTTGGTAGTTCTGAAGGGCATTCGACAGAACAACTTGTACACTTGAAGGGTAGTGCAGCTACTATAAATTTGGCAGCTTTAGGACATTTGGAAAATGACTCTATCAGGTTTTGGCAGATGAGACTCGGACAAGTTTGTTTGAATTTCTTGGAAGCGTGTGCAAAATAAGGTTTTTTTGAAGGAACATCTACCTGCAATTTGAAATTTGGTGGACATGATGTTTTAGATAAGAAGACAAAGGTGAGATTTGGCACCAAGACTCACTATTTGTATGATATTCTTGATTGTATTAACATTGATTTTTGGGGTCCTAACAAGACCGCATCACTTGGAGGCCATCGGTATTTTGTATTTTTATTGATAATTTATCTAGATGTTGTTGGATATACCTTATGAGATAAAGATTTGACGTCCTAGATTCGTTGGTGAAGTGAAAGAATATGATGGAGAAACAGACTGATAGAAAGACTAAGGAGCTCAAATTGATAATGTTGGGGAGTACAAAGAACAATTCCTACAATTTGGCAATTGAAAAACATGGGGTGGCTAAAAAATGAACCGTTCCTTGCTGGAAAAAGTTCGGTGGTTGTTATCTAATGCACAATTAGACAAGTCATTTTGAGCTAAGGCTTTGAAAATATCTATGCATATCATGAATAGATTGCCATCGACTGCGACAGGAGGTAAAACTCCATTGGATATTTGGTCGGGTGGAGTTGCTCAAGACTATAGTTTGTTGCGGGCATTTAGATGTTCGACCTACTTTAGTGTTAAAGATGACAAGTTGAATCCGCGAGTAAAGAAGTTATGTTTTTAAATGTCAAGAGGAATATGAAAGATTACAAGTTATGGGACTCCAAAAATAAGAAGATTGTGTTGAGCAAGCATGTCACATTTGAGGAGACTTTATTGTTGAAGTTTACCATCTCTCAGCAGGTGGAGAGGTTGAAGACCAAGAATGTATCACATCGTGCTACTTCACCATCTCTAGTTAGTTCGATGTCAATAAAGATCTCACCGGATGTGACATCGGGTGGAGATCATGTAACCGTGATGAATATTGAACAAGTTGAATTAGCTGCAGTAAAAGGAACCAAGTTGAATCCACGAAAGTGGGGTAAAGGAACATGAATCTCAAATTGGTGAGCTTGATAACTCAAATTGAAGTCTGTTGTTCTCCATGACGGTATTGGTAAGAAGGTTCATATGACTTAGCCGGTTAAGTTCGTTGCTGCAGATTTTGAAACAATTGAATAGTTGGTTGAGCTTGGTAAAGCTCGTTTGGATGAACTACGTGTGGCTTGATCCCTTAGGGCATGATACGTAGGCAGCCGTAATGGTGCAGTCAATTGAATGAGCTGAAATTGCATGATTCATTGTGTTCGTCTCACATTTGAGAAATCTTCATCGAGGTGGAGATTTGTGGGGAAGAAGAAAAAAGATGAAGTTTTTTTTTACTCCATTGGAAACATAGCAGAGAAGAGCAGAAATATAAAGGGCGGTCGACCGCAACTGCAGTGAAACATGTACAAACATGCACAGAGGAGGAAACATGTCGGGTGGTCAACAGCATGTGAAGAGTGGTCGACCGCACGGTCAACCGACTGGCATTGAAGTTGCAACAGAGAGTTGCATTTGTTTTTGACGCAGGAAGATTGGCCTAGCGGTCGACAACACAAGGAGCCGGTCGACCGTGCGGTTGACCGTGCAGCTATTTTGGCAACTCCGAGTTAATTTCTGAAATCTGTTTTGATGCAGATTTTGTATCCGAATTTGTTCAACTGGCTCTCTCCTCTGGCTATATAAGGAGGGTTTCTGCACCCTCATTAGTAATTGGTCTTGAATCGGTTTTGAATCGGTTGTTGGGAGTTATAGATTTAGTTTTTTTTAGAATTTTACGGCTAATTTTTGTAGATTCTCGATTTGAATCTCCGGATCAATTTGTAACCATTTTTACTCTATCTGTTTGAATAAGAATCTTCTCTCTTTTACCCTCAGGACGTAGGCACATTGCTGAACCTCGCTAAATCGTTTGCTTCTCACTTTCTTTTGTATTTTTGTTCGTGTCATATTGTTTGAGATTGACTTGGCATTTGGAGCGTTGATCTTGGGTGATCGGTGTCGTCGCTGTTTGACGGTGATCCAGAGGGCGCAACAATAAAATCACATTTCACTGTTCCATAAATTTTGCAATAGTAGATTGACGTAGAAAATCTCCTCATGCAGCATTATCAGAACCAACACACACACACACATGCATATGGATTCTCATCATTTTGAATATCAATAGGATCAGGATTGAGCGAATTCTTAAGTTGCTGTAAATACCAGTCATGTCCATTGTACATCTAAATAAAGTTACATATAACAAAATATGCCACCACAATTCTCACCTGAGTACGATATGGATATGGGAGTGCACATCTCAGAAGTTTGAAACAGTTGCTTTAAATTACACCATCTCTTCCCCACACAATTACAGCAATTGTGCGTATTACCGGTTATATTTGTCTTGATCATCTCTATACACCGGGCCTCCTTGAAAATCACCTTTTATGATACCAACCATCATGATATGGTGCAAGAAATGAATTTATGTTTGCGTACTCGAAGTTCACAAGACAACATCATCCTCCTGTTGGAGTGAACATCTTCATCAGTATAACATTTAATATTTATTCGTGTATCGTTATTTTTATAGATATGATTATGAACTACGATGGGGATGAAATCCAATCTCTAAGAATAGAAAAACTTTCTATTCCTTGTTCTCCCAAAATGTGTTCCGAGTCCACTGTTTGATTTTGATGTAAGGCAACAGAACTAGTTAGAGAAAGTCGCAGCAACATCACAATGAGGTTGTGAGTAAGTCCTAGGCGTCGTGAAGAACTAGTATCATGATTGAACTGTGCTCCAACTGCACGTTTTTAAACTGGAACTGCTGTTGAGGACATGGGGTGGTGATCAGTTCCAAGATGGTAGGTTAATACGTCAAGAATTTAAGTAAAGTTTTGAAAGATGCATGCGGACAAATGGACATTCATTTTATTTATTTTTTTTGTTTTACAATCTTATAAAGAAAGGATTCATATCTCAAGCCAAGTTTAGTTCAAGAAGAGAACATAATAGACTTTGGAAGAATTGAAAACTAAGAAATTTGTTTTTCAAAACAATAGACCAAGTCCAACGTAATTAGACATTCAAAGAAAGTAGTGCAAACACTGAACTTCATGGCGCTCTTAACACCTGACAAGTAATAATCCATCTGTCCACCTGCGGGGGAGCTCGGTTGGCCTGGGATTGTTAGAGCACTGCTCGCCCCGAGGTCCCGACTTCAAATCCCCCCGTCCGCGGACATTAATTAATTATTTTTAGCTATCGTGGTCGCTTCCGATCATGGCGTGCGGTTTGTTTACTACCAAAAAAGGGGGGGGGGGGGGGGGGGGGGGGGGGGGGAATCAATGGAGTAGTCTTTGGAAAGAAAGGCATTGGAGGAACGGTGGTAGGAACAGAGGGGATAGTTGGTCTTCGTGTTGAGGGCAATGGAGGTGATTTCATTGTGGGAATGACGGGGATCGTGGGCGTAGCTGTTGGCATAGTGGTGGTCGGCATCGCCGGGATGCTGGGGACTGTGGGCATAACTGGCATAGAGAACTTATACATATTAGCAGGCATTGGTGGCATAGCAAGCTTGGGCAACATAATGGTTGGCGTGCAAGGGGTGTTGGAGATTTTCGCCATTGCGGGCATTCGTGGCATAGAGAGAGCTTAGGCTTCGCGGGTGATGGTGGCATAGCGAGCTTAGGCAATACAGTGGTTGGCATTGTGGGGGTGTTGGAGATTTTCAGCATAGCAGACATTGGTGGTATGGAAGGCTTAGGCGTAGCGGGCACTGGTGGCATAGAGAGCTTAGGCGACACAGTGGTTGACGTTGGAGGGGTGTCGAGGATTTTGGGCATCTCGGGCATTGGTGATATAGAGAGAGCTTAGGCATCGCAATGGTCCTCGTCGACATTGGCTTCGGAAGTTTGGGACTTGTAGGCAAAGGAGGCAATTGTGTGTTGGCATCTGCGGCCATGTTGGTTTTGGAATTGTCGGAATGTTGGTAAAGATGTCATTAGGCTGCTGGCAGTGGTGGCAGCGATGTAGCCTTTGGCAGCGTTGGAATCGCAGGGAGAATTGATGCAACTGTGAGCGTCTAAGAGATGGCGAGCGGCCATACTTATCAATACTCAACAAGGCCACAAGCAAAGACTGGAGGAAACAAGAGTAGGAAGCCATTGAGTACAAGAACTAATATCCCTTGGTGGTGATTTGCTCCTAGTGTAGTGATCGGATTTTGATCTATATCCAGATCATGACATGTGTCCCTCCAGTCAAGAATGACCAACTTGACATGCCAACAGGTCCATTGTGGGCCCAAGAAGAAGGCCTCTCCATTCCCCTGAGCCCAGATTCGACCTGAGTCACCGAACAGGTACACAATTGCCAGATTCTTCTGAGCAACCTGAGCCCACCAAGCTGGTGGATACTCCGACCCTTCTTCTTGAAGAAGTACCCCCGAGGTGATCCCTCCGACTGAAACTGTAGCGGTCAAAATGATGTCCCTACGAGATTGCTACACCTGGCGAATCTCGCAGATCGTGGGGGCACATATTCGACCTCGTTCAATAGATCTCACCCGACCACCTGGCTAACAGAACGGTTACAACAACTTGCACGTGGGGCTATAGATGTGGATTTGAACCATAATCTGCGCCGACTAGTACGATCTCTGAAGATCACACACCATTCAAACGATTACAATTAGGGTGTTACATGCAAACACGATCGTAGGCTGATTCCAGAGGCGGAAATCTCGGAGGCCACGACTCAGCTGACCATCTCTCAACTATAAAAGCCGATATCTTCCTTCGTGGCAAGGGATAAAACACTAGAGAATTAAATTTGTAACAGAGTGTGGAGAACTCCTTGTAATTCATTGAAGTGGAATCTCTCTCTCTCCGCCTCGTCCCTCACCAGGTTTTCCATGTAATTCTCCGACATTTGCGTTTGATTAACTTTCCCTTTACTATTGAGTGTAGATAAATTTTTTCAAAGAATTTACCTCTACGTTTTGATGCTTTCATTGAGATCTGAGTTCTCACACTCAAGATCTCCCCTAACAACCTAAACCGCCTCAAAGAAAAACCTCTCTCAAAGATAGATGGCCCTTAGCAGATCGTCGTTCGTAATGTCGTCACGACCAGAACAGAGCCATCAGCACTGCTGGGGGCATGGTCCCCCGGTAGGCCGATGATCGGTCGCGTATCACTGAAGACACCAGATCCTCTTCACCACAAGAATCACTCGCCAGCGTCCAACCGTCACAGCAGTGTGAAGACCAGCTCCTTCAGATGCTCTATGAGATGAGAGAGCAGATGAAGGAACAACAAATGCAGTCAGATCGCGAGAGAAAGCAGATGGCTCTCGATCAAGAGAGCATCCTCCGAGAATAGAAGTTGAGATAGCTCAACCAACAGCTCCAGGCACAATTTGCGGTCCTCCAGAACAACCCAGCACAAACCAGGGGGGTGAGCCCGAGAACAAACGATCATCCGATCTCCATGGCCTTGACGAGCTGATTCAGAAGCGGATCGGGGAGGCTAAGTTGCAGGACCACTTGGTAACTATCAAAATTTCTGATTCCCCTCTCTCCGTCAATATCCAGGAGTGCAAATTCTTGAGAAAATTCTCAACTCTCACTTTCGACTACTACACTGAATTAAGTGATCCAGTTCAACATGTTTGATATTTTTGAGACAAGATGGTGATCTACTCCCGCAATGACCTACTCGTGTGCCTCATTTTCCCTCCAATCTGAAAGGCGCAACCTAGGATTGGTTCTACTTCTTACCACCACGCTTGCTACACAACTTCACAGAGGTAACCGAAGCCTTCCTCACACAATATGCCTCTTGCCAAGAGGCAAGGAGAATAGCCATCTCCTTCTCTCCGTCAAGGTGAGGCAATGAGACAGTCTCCAGTCCTCTATCAACTTCTTTCAAAGCCAACTCGCCAAGGTGTAGTTGAAGCTATTAGAGTTTGTAGGATTAAATTAGATTCCGGTTTACTGTCACCTTTAGTAATGAAATATAGCCTAGAAACTAAGGGAACATTAATTAAAGAAAACTCATTTGGCGTAGGCATTTATGAGACTTCTCGAAAGAGAGAATCTAAAGGTTTGTGTCAAGTGGAGCTAAAGGTCCTTTAGACTATTCAGACTTTGGAGTCTGTACGACTTGTATAAAGGGCAAACAAACAAATATTAAGAAGTTTGGTGCTAGACAGAGAGTTCAGGAGTTTTTAGAATTGGTGTATACAGACATCTGTGACCCATTCCCTATAGCTTCTTGGAATGGTCATAGGTACTTCATCACTTCATAGACGACTACTATCGTTATGAGTATCTATACTTGATACACGAGAAATCACAATCAGTGGACATGCTTAAAATCAATAAAATGAAGTTAAAAATCAACTGAATAAAAAGATTAAGGCCATTAGATCTGGCCATCGTGGCGAGTACTATGGAAGATACTGCGGATCAGGTAGATGTCAAGGACCTTTTGCCAGTTTGTTGGAAGAGTGTTGTATTGTGTCTCAGTACACCATGCCAGGGATATCTCGTCAGAATAGTGTTGCTGAGAAAAGAAATTGCACACTAAAGGACATGATAGGAGTATGATAGCTCACACTACCCTACCAGAGTCGTTTTGAAGGAAGTCTTAAAGACCACTATTTACCTCCTTAATAGAATACCTAGTAAAACAGTAGCTAAAACCTCGTATGGTTATGGATGGGAAATCTCCCAACATCAGGCATCTCCATATTTGGGATTGTCTAGCAAAAACTCGGCTATACATGCCACATGATAAGAAACTGGACTCCAGGACGGTTAGTTGTTTCTTCATAGGATATTCTGAGAGGTCTAAAGATTTTAGGTTTACTAACCCCTCTATAAGAACATAATAGAGACAAATAATGCTAAATTTATTGAGGATATCCAGAACAGTGGGAGTCAATTAAATAAGAATTTCACATTTAAGGAAGAATATATTATCATACCCATGACAATTATTTCGAATGATGAAGTAATGTTCTATTTCAGCATGAAAAAATGGTTATGCCCTTAAGATACAAATACAATTCATCTTGAAGTAGAATCAGATTTTGCTGATGAGGTAGATCTTGAATATCCTCAACCACAAGTGCCTAGGAGATCAACTAGAGAGAAAAGATCACCATTGCAAATGACTATATAGTTTATCTCCAAGAGTATGAGTTTGACATATGGATAGAGGATGACCTCAAATCTTAAATGAGGCCAAATTCAGAGTTCACTCCACTAAATAGTCAAATGCCATGAAGGAAGAGTTAAAATCCATGAAGGACAACAATGTTTAGGATCTAGTAGAGTTACCTAAAAGGTAAGAAACCGATTGGTTGTAAATGAGTGTTTAAAACCAAGCAAGATTCGAAAGGCAATGTTGAAAGATATAAAGCATGTCTTGTCGCATAGGAATTTACTCAATAAGAGGGCTTGACTATAAAGAAATTTTTTCGCCGATCTCTATAAAGAATTCTTTTAGAATCATCATGGCACTAGTGGTTCACTACGACCTAGAGTTACACCAAATGAATGTTAAGTCTTCCTTCCTTAATGGTAACATTGAGAAAGAAATCTATATGGCGCAATCAGAAAGTTTTGAAGCCAAAAGTTCACCACATCGTATTTGCAAATTAAAGAAATCCATTTATGGTTTAAGTAGGCATCCCGTCAGTTGTATTTAAAGTTTGATCAAGTAATTTATGGCTTTGTTTTCAAGGAAAATATAATTGATCAATGCATTTACCATACATTTAAAGGGAGTAAATTTATATTCTTAGTGCTATATGTGGATGACAGTCTACTAGCAATCAACGATATAACTTTACTACATGAGACTAAAAGTTTTCTCTCAAAGAACTTTGAGATGAAAGAACTTGGAGATACTTCTTTTGTGATAGGCATTCAGATTCAACGTGAAAGGACATGTGGAATATTAGGCTTGTCACAAAAGGCCTATATAGATAAGGTGTTAGGTAGATACGGCATGAAGAAGTGCTCCCCAAGTGACGTACCCGTTACAAAGAAAGAAAGGTTGAGTCTACTACAATGTCCAAAGAACAATTACCAGAAAGAGCAAATGAAAGACATCATATATGCATCTACAGTTGGGAGTCTGATGTATGCTCAAGTTTGTACCCATCCAGATATAACATATGCCATTGGGAAACTTGAAAGATATGTATGCAATCTTGGGATTGATCACTGGTAGGCAATCAAGAAGGTGATGCGATATCTACAGAGGACCAAGTATTACATGCTTACCCATAGGAAATCTAATTTCCTGATCAGCTGCAGCTGTTTGGGAACACAGATTCAAATTATGCTGGATGTATCGACAGTAGAAAGTTTATTTTAGGATATATTTTAATGATTGCCGGAAGATAGTGAATTTAGTTAAGAGATCATTACAACTATATTATGACAATTGAGCTACAGAGCTCTATTACAAGAGTGATAATAGTTTAGCAAGATAGAGGCACATTGACATCAAGTTTCTGTTGGCCCAAAGGCCCATCAATCTTTTTTTGATGATGATTAACTCATGTACTTATAGTACTAATGATCTTATGTTATTTAAGTTACAGGTTTAATCAAGATCATAGTTTAGTATTTAGCTTCAACAAAAAACTCAAAATCAAGTTTTGAAGTTAATTAGTGCTGATTTAAGAACTCAAGCATAAAGATCATATCTAACCCTCAAGAAGGAGTGATGCTGAAGGAATCGAGTTTGAATCAAGTCAAGATGGAAAAGAAGACCAACAAGAAGAATACTTGACGTTTGTAAAAGAGTCTGTAAGTATTTAGAAGATTTATAAAGTTTAAATTAGATTTGATTGCTCAAGTTTTCACACACACAAAGTTTTAATATTGGTTTGATGATTTTCATTTACGGTTTAGTTTTTCAAATATTTGGTTTTACGTGAGAAAATATCAAAAACAAGTTTATATTAGTGTATATGTGTATTGGAGTTTGTCCATACACATTAGAACTTCAAATGATTTTCAATAACTTGTTTTTATATTTATTCAAGTCTTGGAAAAACTTGGCTTTCAATTTAAGTTTTGTTTTTGGAAACTTATATAGATTATTTTTTCAAAAATTTATTTAAAATCCCAAAAAGGAAGTTCATTTGTTTGTAATATGTTTTGATTTTTATCACACATATTTGTGCTCATATGTATTTGCAAGAACTTATTTTTGTGCTCTTAGTGGGAGATTGTTAGACTTATTTTGTCTGAATCTAAATTAATTTGGCATACATAACTCAATTGGAAATACACATACGTTTTTATAACATGTGTTGTTGACCCATTTAAGAAGTGATCAAGTTTACATGGTTGTGCCTAGATGCGTTTCAATTACACTTAGTCATGAGTATATTTTAACTATGACGTAGATCTCATCTACACGTGCGGAACTCATGATACTAAATCAAGGGCCTAAATCTATGATGAGATGATTAGGTTTTGCTTGATTCTATAAATACCATGCGTAAGATTCTCTTCACACAACTTGTTATTCTCTTTGGATACCTCTCATTTCCTCTAAAGATTAAGAGGAATACATATTGATTAGAGAGAAGAATCCCCTTCCTCATCTCCGCATCCTCAAGATCATTCATCTGCGACATCCTTTTCGTAATGGAATCATGTATGCCTAAACACTCCTCTTTGATCTGTCAAAGGGGTAATTATTTGCATGTGATCTTGTTAGATAGATTTAGATAAACAAAATTATCTAGTGTGATCAAAGAGGTAATTATTTGCATGTGATCTGTTAGATAGATTTAGATTAACAAAATTATCCAGTGTGAATCCTGCACGGTTCCACTCGTATTCTTATCAAATTCATATACTTAATTCATTTGCACGATTCGATGACATAACTTAATCTATGAACACCTCGATGAGGCTTTAGCACTATTAATTTTCCCCATTTTAGGTAACACAGAACTATATGGTGACCATGTTCTTTTGTTCTTTAGACTAAGTATTAACATATAGTATCATATGCATAATTTACATAAAGAAATTACTATATATTATTAGAGATAGACTTGTGTCGTTTCAAAAGGATTTGAGGCCGAATCCTTCTCACTTAAATACCAACATCCAACATTCGAATACAAGATCCACTCCATTGAAGTTGATCTATATTATTTCAAGTATCTATAAACAAAAAATCAAGTGTTTTAAATGAAATACACCTAGAGGTGGGGAAGGGGGGTGATAAGTGTTTTGCTAGTCAAATGTAATTTTAAAACTACTTTGATGAATTATGCAAACGGTCACTCAAAACAAGAATTGAAACCGAATTCCCCGTGAAGGGCTTTAAGAACTTCTCCTCTTTGATTCCTCTAGATAATGAGTTGAGGTGCTCAATTGCCTCCTTATTGAGATGAGTATAGACCGGTAATGAAAGTGATAGAATGAAAGCAGTTATAGAATACAAGCTGAACAATTTCACAAGTATGAAAAATGAAAAGCAATAGAGAGCAAGACACAATAAAATGCAAGCACAAGGGAATTTGTTCTGAGGTTCGAGTCACCGCTCTACATCTCCGCCTTCACCACTATGAAGGATGTCACTATATCCTCTAAGGAATCTTCCACAAAGGGACCTTACACAAAGGAATTATAACTTTGTCTACACAAGACTGGAGTACACAACTCCACTATCTCAACCCTCTACACAAGACGTAGCACAAAGTTAATTGAGGTTACAAAGCACTTGGTGATCTAACAAGATTACAAGCACCCTCTCTTACAACTTCTTATAGAGTAGAATATTGAAGTGTTGCTCAAGACGTTAAGTGAGAAATGAAATTCAGTTGGAAAGAATAGAGTGTTGGCCCAGAGGCCTTCCACTCTAGTTTGATGATGATTAACTTATATAGTTATGTTTACTATAATCTTGTGATTTTAGTTTCAGATCATTAAGCAAGATATTAGTTGGTGATTGCTTCAACAAGATGAGTTTTGAAGCCTTCACATGGTGATTCAAGAGCCCGCCTAGCACTCGTTGGAGTCTAGCTCGGTGGATCACGGCGTTTTGGATCGAGTCGACTTGAAGATGGAGATCGTCAAGAAGACTTAGGTATCCATAGTTTAGTTTGTGTTTTAGATCCATTTGTAAAGATTAGATAGTTGATATGCTCAAGTGCTCAACACACACGTTTTATGGATATTGGTTTTAATATTAAATGTGTTTTATGGATATTGGTTTTTCGGTTTTAGTTAACCGATATTTGTTTTCATGAATAGACTGATCAAAACAAGTTTAAATGGTTTATGTATATTAGATGTGTTCTATATACATGCTTGCTTAACTTCCTAGACAAACTTATTTTGACTTAACTATTCATGTGTTTTATATTTTGGTATTTTAACAAAACATATTTTTGGAATTAAAGTAAAAAACTGTGATATGTATATGTTTCATGTATATTGGACTTATGTCCATATGCAACTTGCTTCATGTGTTTAAGTATCATGTTTTTGTATTTGAATGTGTTTTTAGGAAAAATCAGATTTCCTATTGAAAAATCCAAGTTTGATAAAATACAGTTTTTGGTTTTTGATAAATTTGTAAGACACAAAAATGACTCAAAATGTTTGATATTTGTCTTGAAATTTTTATCACATGTTTATATGTCAATGAAAAATGATAAAACTAATTTTATGGATTTTTAGAAGATTAATGGGATTTATTAGAATATTTTTAAACAAGTTTTTCTGACCCAAATTATTGCCTGCCAGGCTCTGGCGGTCGACCGGGTTCCAGAATCGGTCGACCTCTCGGTCGACCGACGTGCACAGAACCTGTGCACGTTGGCCAGGCACAGGGCTCGGTCGACCGGTTCGGTCGACCGGCCAGAGAGCTTTGCTCTCTGGAAAATTTCGATCGACAGGACGGTCGACCGCTGGCGCCCAACGGTCATATTTTTGACCGTTGGCGGTCGACCGGGTGGTCGACCGCCAGCCGTCACAGGCTGAAAAGTCAGCCTAACGGCTAGTTTGGTTTTGGGGCTATATATACCCCATTTGATTGCGGTTTTTCTAAGATTTTATGTGCTAAAATTTCTCTCCTTTCTTGGTGTTTAAAACAAGTTTTTCAAAAGAGTTTTTGTGTCAAAAGATCCATTCTTATTTGTTTAAAGTGTTTTGTTATTTTCAAAGAAAATAGGTTTTGGGAATTTGTTTCTTGTTCTTAATTTCTATATTCATTTGGTATTTTTCCCAAAGAGATTTTCTTTGATCAAAACACTTTGTTTTCCACACTTGAGCTATCTTCTATCCTATTCTATAGGATCATTTATTTGTGGGAAAATTGGTTTGTGGTTGAGATATACCACTTGTTGTAAAAACCCTTTCTTTGTGGGTGCTCCTCTTTGATAGAGGTTGAGGTTGTGGTTTACTCCCTCTAGTGTGAGGTGGAGTTGGTTGGTATTTGTATCCCTCTTCGGTAGAGGTGATTTGTGATTGTTTGGCTACGGGCCTATCCCTCTTCGGTAGAGGTGGATTGTGTTTGTATTGCCTCGGTGGCATTGTATTGGTTGAGAGAGGAGTTCGGTACTCCCAGTTGTACAAAATCCTCCTCGGTGGGAGTCCTCGGTGGACAAGTTAGTGGATTGGAAATCCTTCTCGGTGAAGGCGGGGACGTAGAGCTAGGGGCTCGAACCTCGAAACACATCTTGTTGTTTGCATTTGATCCACTGACTCTAAAACTCTCTCTCTCTTATTGTGTGGCGCATCATTCATATCATTCATATCTATTTGCTTGTGTTGTGCCTTATATTATTTCATATTGCTTATCATCTTTATATGCTTGGCTTGTGTTTGTGTGCCTCACTTGTACTTAACCACGAGAGCTTCATATAGCACCTCAACTCTTATTCAGAGGAATCAAGAGGAGTTAGTCCAGAGCCCTTCACAGGGAATTCGGCTACACCGTTGGTTGTACTAAGTGTAGTTGCAAATTAGTTTCAGCTTCCGCATTTAGTTTTTAGATTGGCATAATCACCTATTCACCCCCCTCTAGGTGATTTACAATTGGTATCAGAGCTCCGCTCCTGATACTTAGGTTTAACCACCTAGGAGTGAGATCTTGGTTTGCTAATCTATCATTTGCATTTGCGCATACATTTGTTTGCACTCACCCATGGATTGCTTTTCACTCCCTATGTTTGATGTCTCCAACATTGACACATGAAAATATAGGATGTCCATGTATTTGAAAACCTTAGGCTTGCATGTTTTCCTTGCCGCTACCAAGAAATGCTATTTGGTAATAGCAATCATATAGGGGCCAATGCACAAGCCCTAGAGGCTATTAGAAGCACACTTTCTAAAGATTATCTTATGCTTGTTTCTAATATTGATTCCGCCTTTGCAGTGTGGAACAAGTTGACCACAACCACCACCTCGGAGCTTCAAATGCCAATCCAACAAGAGGAGGAATCTAGTGGAGAATCCGATTCTCAATGCTTCATGGTCCAAGGAATGACTCCCTTGAGGTACATTCGGAATCTCAACTAGATAGTGATGATGCTAGTTCTTCTTGTAATGATTATGTTGATCCCAACACTTTAAATGAAGAACTATCTAATGTGTGTGAAAAATTATTGGAAAAATATAATTTGTTGCAAAAGAAAAGTTTAGGCCTTAACAATGAAAATAAAAATTTAATTTCTAGACTTGACATTGTTTTGCAAGAGAAAGTGGAGATTTCTAATGAGAGGGATTCATTGAAATCTCAACTAGACCTTGCTCTAAAAGAAAATGAATTTTTAAAATCTAAAAATGATTGCAATGTTGTTTGAAGAAAAATGAAAAATTTCTTCAAAAGTTGAACTTGTTTTAAAAGAAAATGACTCTTTGAAAATTAAGATTGCTTCAATTTCTAAAGATTTAGAAATTTGTTTAAAGAAAAATGAATTTTAGAAAAATAAAATAGATTCACATGTTTGCCATGCTAGGATAGCTTCACATAGTTCACCTATTGCATGTTCCACTTCTTCTTTAATTAAAAAATGATATGTATGCTAAAGAAAAATATAGATTGCTTGGGCTCCACCTTGAGCCATTGTGTTTCTAGTCATATATGTTTGGAATCCATGTTTCGAAAGAAACAAATTCCATCTCTGCATGCACACCATCCACGGCATACACATGCTCCTCACGGACACACCCATCACATGTATGCTCATGTGTACACTTGTACACATTGTGGACGTAAGGGCCACCTTGCTAGATTTTGCTATGATAGAATACATGATGTTAATGTAGTAAATAAATTTGTTTGGGTTAGAGAAGGGACTAACCCCCATGGACCCAAAAAGATATGGGTACCAAAGACCACCCCTCTTGTTTATGATGTAGGTGTGGGCTCTCATATGACGTGAGAGTAGCGGTACCTTGGAGTGAATGCGTTCCGAACTTCATGAGAATTATGTGGATGCATCACTTTCAAGGGATGTTTGGTGGGAGGACCACCGTGTTTTGGAGACATGAAGAGTTGCCCTCATGGTTTTGGTAACGGTCTCTTACTCCTTATTTATTATTTACATGCTTTTATATCATTATTTTTTAGCATGATTTGATGTTTATTGATTATTATGTTGAATGCCATGATTATTAGATCATTGACATGCATGTATAGCATTAGAGACACCCATGTTTATATGAACCGATATTTTGTGTTCTCACTTTAGTTTAGCTATCATGTATATCATGAATCTAATGCATGTGCATTTATCATAATGATCATATGAGTTTTTGTTTTGATTTTTATGCTTCATGTGTTGATTACATGTTTAGATGTTAGTTTTCATTAAAACTTGGTATATACTTGTACATATAGTGGACCACAAATAAATCTATATATGTTTGAGCTTGAATGCTTATTTGAACCCATTAGATGTGCTAGTATAGTCTAGTTTTGATGATCTATGTATTTTAAACTTGTATTCCCATTTTGAATTTGTTTTATGATTTCTTGTTTAACTTCATGTATATGTCCATTTTATCCAAATTATTGTTATACATATACATCCTTTGAGCCACGTGCCATTCATGCATATACATTTGTGGACTCGTTATGTTTGGATATGTATGTATACTTTAGTTTGTATAAGACATACATATGCCTTGAAGATTAAATAGTTTTGATGATTTTCATGTTTTCATGTTTAAAGGAATTTTGAGCTTGAATATCTATTTTCATGTTGATATATTTCACATAACACTTGTTCACTCACCTTATTTAAATGTTTCTCATGATTATGTTTTCATGAGTATGATATGAGCTTTATGGACTTTGAGTGTTTTTAGTGATCATGTGATTTACATAGCTTCATGAATTTTTTTTTGTTTTATTCCTTACTTGAAGGATTTCCTACTAGTTTAAAAGTTTTTTTTTCATTTAACTAGTTGCGAGATTCTTCGTTATGGTAGAAGTTTTCAAGCATACTATATTTTTCAAACCTATTTTTGAAAACCCCTACCTTCCAAGGGTGGTTAGCTGGGAGATCATGCTCATGTATGCTTTATAGTGAAAATCATTTTATACTTGAACATGGTTGGGAGGATAGGTAATATGAGATATACACTTGATATTATTGTTGTTTCAATTGGTATCATTGGATTCTTTCAATTGGTATCAATATTGACATTTCTTGTATACTCATATGTATTTTTGTGTATGTATGCTTTCAATTGGTATCATCTATTTTGATTGGTACTCATTTTTCATACACCTATACATGTTTTATTTGTGCTTACTATATCCCTATATCTTTGAGCACAAATGTTGTATATGCATAAGCTTATAACAAATAAAAATTTGATCATCGTTTTATTTGGTATTTCATAAAGGGGGAGAAAATTTGTATTTTTATCTTTCAATTGGTATTTTGTTTACCGTTGATTTCTACTCCCACACTTTATGTTGAAAATTGATTTTATTTTGATATCATATGCTCTAAATGACAAATAGTTACAATTGGTATCTTTTTGTATCAAGATGCTTATTTGAATAATTTCAATTGGTATCAAGTTTTTTATGTGTTTTTCTCAAAAATTGGTATCAAATTTATTTTATTAAGAAAATTCGAAATGTCTTAATAAGAAATATGAAAAATGTTTTGATTTATATTGCCTATATGCAAGGGGAGTTTAACATCTCTTCTACATATAGATTCATGTTGAGTGTATCTTATATTGAGGAGCTTGACAACTCTTCTTTATGCGATACACGTGTGTAGGGGGAGCTTCACATCTCTTCTTATACATTGCATATTATGTGTTAAATGAATTAGGGCTTGTCATCCTTCTTCATGTAATGCATATATGTAGGAAAGTTAACTTAGCGTCTTCCTCTTCATGAATGTATATCGCATATATCTATTATTGATTGTTTGTTTGACCCCTTAGTTGATTCTTTGTTTCGAACAAAAAGGGGGAGAAGAATTTATTGATTTGTTTTTACTTTGAACCCTTGTTGATGATTGACAAAAAGAGGGAGAAGTATTTGGTTTATATGCATTTTTTGTTTTTATTTATTAGTTTGTCGTTTAATTGGTATCAAGAGCATTTCATTGCTATTAAGAGCATGTTTCATTGCTATTAAGAGCATGTTTTTATTGGTATCAAGAGCATTTTGTATTTGATATCTTGTTTTATGCATATCTATGCATACGTGTTTATGAGCTTTCATTGCATATTTATTATGTTTATTGCTATGCATGAGTTAAGGGGGAGCTTCTTTGAAGCTTAACTTTAATCCATGCATATATAACTTCATGAATCTTGTCATCATCAAAAAGGGGGAGATTGTTGGCCCAGAGGCCTTCCACTCTAGTTTTGATGATGATTAACTCATGTAGTTATGTTTACTAATAATCTTGTGAATTTAGTTTCAGATCATAAGCAAGATATTAGTTAGTGATTGCTTCAACAAGATGAGTTTTGAAGCCTTCACATGGTGATTCAAGAGCCCGAGCATAAAGATCATAGCTAGCACTCGTTGGAGTCTAGCTCGGTGGATCACGGCGTTTTGGATCAAGTCGACTTGAAGATGGAGATCGTCAAGAAGACTTAGGTATCCATAGTTTAGTTTGTGTTTTAGATCATTTGTAAAGATTAGATAGTTGATATGCTCAAGTGCTCAACACACACGTTTTATGGATATTGGTTTTAATATTAAATGTGTTTTATGGATATGGTTTTTCAGTTTTTAGTTTAACCGATATTTGTTTCATGAATAGACTGATCAAAACAAGTATAAATGGTTTATGTATATTAGATGTGTTCTATATACATGCTGCTTAACTTCCTAGACAAACTTATTTTGACTTAAACTATTCATGTGTTTTATGTTTTGGTATTTTAACAAAACATATTTTGGAATTAAAGTCAAAAACTATGATATGTATATGTTTCATGTATATTGGACTTATGTCCATATGCAACTTGCTTCAATGTGTTAAGTATCATGTTTTTGTATTTGAATGTGTTTTTAGGAAAAATCAGATTTCCTATTGAAAAACCCAAGTTTGGTAAAATACAGTTTTTGGTTTTTGATAAAATTTGTAAGACACAAAAATGACTCAAAATGTTTGATATTAGTCTTGAAATTTTTATCACATGTTTATATGTCAATGAAAAATAATAAAACTATTTTTATGGATTTTTAGAAGATTAATGGGATTTATTAGAATACTTTTAAACAAGTTTTTCTAACCCAAATTATTACCTGCCAGGCTCTGGCGGTTGACCGGTCCGGTCGACCGGGTTCCAGAGTCGGGCTCTCGGTCGACCGACGTGCACAGACCTGTGCACGTTGGCCAGGCACAGGGCTCGGTCGACCGGCCAGAGAGCTTTGCTCTCTGGAAAATTTCGGTCGACCGGACGGTCGACCGTTGGCGCCCAACGGTCATATTTTTGACCGTCGGCGGTCGACCGCCAGCCGTCACAGGCTGAAAAGTCAGCCTAACGGCTAGTTTGGTTTTGGGGCTATATATACCCCATTTGATTGCGGTTTTCTCTAAGATTTATGTGCTAAAATTTCTCTCCTTTCTTGGTGTTTAAAACAAGTTTTTCAAAAGAGTTTTTGTGCCAAAAGATCCATCTTATTTGTTTAAAGTGTTTTGTTATTTTTAAAGAAAATAGGTTTTGGGAATTAGTTTCTTGTTCTTAATTTCTATATTCATTTGGTATTTTTCCCAAGAGATTTTCTTTGATCAAAACACTTTGTTTTCCACACTTGAGCTATTTTCTATCCTATTCTATAGGATTATTATTTGTGGGAAAATTGGTTTGTGGTTGAGATATACCACTTGTTGTAAAAACCCTTTCTTTATGGGCGCTCCCTCTTTGGTAGAGGTTGAGGTTGTGGTTTACTCCCTCTAGTGTGAGGTGGAGTTGGTTGGTATTTGTATCCCTCTTCGGTAGAGGTGATTTGTGGTTATTTGGCTACGGGCCTATCCCTCTTCGGTAGAGGTGGATTGTGTTTGTATTGCCTCGGTGGCATTGTATTGGTTGAGAGAGGAGTTCGGTACTCCCAGTTGTACAAAATCCTCCTCGGTGGAGGTTCCCTCGGTGGGAGTCCTCGGTGGACAAGTTAGTGGATTGGAAATCCTTCTCGGTGAAGGCGGGGACGTAGAGCTAGGGGCTCGAACCTCGAAACACATCTTGTTGTTTGCATTTGATCCACTGACTTTAAACTCTCTCTCTCTCTCTCTCTCTTTATTTGTGCATCATTCATATCATTCATATCTATTTGCTTGTGTTGTGCCTTGCATAATTTCATATTGCTTATCATCTTTATATGCTTGGCTTGTGTTGTGTGCCTCACTTGTACTTAACCACGAGAGCTTCATATGCAGCTCAACTCTTATTCAGAGGAATCAAGAGGAGTTAGTCCAGAGCCCTTCACGGGGAATTCGGCTACACTTGTTGGTTGTACTAAGTATAGTTGCAAATTAGTTTCAGCTTCTGCATTTAGTTTTTAGATTAGCATAATCACCTATTCACCCCCCCCTCTAGGTGATTTACATAGAGGAGCTTTAAAACCAACTGAAAATAGTTTTGAAAAGAAAGAACTTTGAGATTGAAAGTTAGAAAAGCTTCTCTCTTTAGAAACAAACTTGAAAACTTGTGTTTTTTTTCTTATCTAAAACCAAAACCAATGACCCATATATATAAATATAGGCAATGAATAAATATCATTTAAAAAAATACCAGGTCATTTGTTTGTGTTTAGATATTTGGAAACGAAAAATGCCCGTTGAAATCCCCTAAAAACAAAACAGATTCAAAAACTAGCCGTTATGGCCATCCGGCAGCCGGCCGGTCGACTGGCCGGTCGACCGACAGGTCATCCAGAAAAGAGCCGCTGGTTCTGGTCGACCGGGCGGTTGATCGCTTAGTATTTTAAAAAGAGAAATTTAAACTGTCGGTCGACCGACCCCAATCGAAAGTTAGGGCTCTCAGTCGGTCGACTGGTCGGTCGACCGCAAGGGTTAGCAGTCGACCGGTCGGTCGACCGACAATGTGCACGCCCTTTAGCCAAAGGGCCGGTCGACCATTCTGGCCTGCAATGGGCACCGGTCTACCGGGCGATCGACCGTTATGGCCTGAAACAGTTTTTATGTATTGATTTTGAATATCAAATAATTTTCAAAATATTTTTTTTTCGTTTAAGGGTAATGTAGCAACATATAGGTGATGAATACATGTTCTAAACTTGTTATAAAATTCTAAAAAAATTATGAGACATGTATCAAAACCAAACATGCAAAATACCGATACTACCAAAACTTATACTTTTTGAAATCGTGTATTTTGTGTGTGTAACTTCTTGAGCATTACTACTATATTCTACACTTTAACAAACTAATATCTTACAAGGCTCTAGATGACTACAAGATCTTCAACCGAGCTTCTTCATTAGCGACGTTGAGTGTTTTGAGTTTTGATCCTGTATTTGAGTCTTCTTGAGTCTCCAACACCTTCCCCTTTAGAGGAAGAAAACTCCTTGAATCTTTAAACCCTGAGATAAACTTAAATACTTTAACTAGATTAGTACAAATAATCACATATGTTTTATTATCATCAAACCATAAAATCGGGTGATTGTAATCTTGGGCCAACATTAAATACTATTTACCATGCATCAAGTAGGGGAAAAACGGACGACTTAAATAGTGAGTTGGTTAGTTTAACAGTGTAGAACATTTGAAACCTAACAAAAATTTGTTTCTAGGAGTTTTTAAATATTTAGATCATAATCAAATGACCAGATCGAGAATTTGTATGTCTAAAGACAGATCTAACCAACTCAAAACTTTCGGCCGTCCATTTTGCGCCGCTTGATGGATGGGCAAAAAGTACTCAAAATACTTGATTTTGGTTTATAGACACTTGAAATAATATTGATCAACTTCAATGGAGTGGATCTTGTGTTCGAATGTTGAAGGGTTGTATTTGAGTTGAAAAGAATCGGGCTCAAATCCTTTTGGAAGGACACAAGTTTATCTCATATTATAATTACTTTATTTGACATTAACATCAAGTGCATCTTGGGGCTACAATTTCAAATGTGAATGATTTAAACGAGATAATATGTTTAGTATTATCCATAAATATATTATTTGAGCACTCTCCAAATACAAAAAAAATTAATATGAAATCACTCTCAAGATACAAAAGATATAATTTACTCCTTTTATACATAGTATTAATCAAAACCGACCGAAGTGAGGTTTTCTCTCATGACTCATATAGAAACTATGTTTGTCCGTCCGTCTGTCCGTCTTCTCTTCTTCCTCCTTTTTCTCTCTACTCCTACTCTTGACCAATCATTCCGTTTTCCAACGACATCGGCGGTGTACTAATTTATTATTATTATAAGATACATATCGTCTTAGTTTATGAATTTCTACTTTATAAACTTTTATAAACATGTAACGTGTCTCCGAAAGCGCGGCCCCATAGTACTTCTTTTTATCCATGAGCAAACATTATGGTTGTGCCTATTGATGAAGTCCGACATAAAGATGGGTTGTTATCATAAGGTGCCCTCCTTGATGAACAACATTTATTGTGCCTGAACTGCTCTTCTCCCCAACCCTTCCTTATCATTACCGCCACCCTCCGTTAATTGGATCCACTCGCTGGATCGCAACAAGGCTGAAGAGATCTGAGGGAAAGGGATGAGAACATGAAGGCCAGGGGATGGCGAGGGAAGGCGCAGTGGGAGAATCGGGAGGAGGATATCGAGGCCTCTCCTACAAGAATATCACCATCCCCGTCTGCTCTTTGAATCTCCTTGCTGCTCTCCTCGCCTTCAAATCCCTCTATGCCTCTTTCTCCGATCCCCCCTCCCGATCGACCCGCCTCTCTCTCAGGTTCTCTCTCTTATTGGGTTTCATCTCGAGCTTTTTGAGTACTCCATTCACCATTTTTGGGTTTATTGCTTTTCTATGGCAGTTGTTAAGCACATAGAAGAGCAAATTAGGAGAATCAAGGAGGCTGTTCGGGTGAAGCACCAATCAGAGCCTGTGGAGCTTGTTAATTTGGTAAAGAACAATGATCACTCTTTTACTTGTTTTTCTTAGCTTATGTTCAACTCTTTTATTTTCTTATTTTTGGTGAAGGAATTAAGAAAGGAGTTGAGGGGAGAGATGATGTATTTGTATCTGTTTTAAAATATTTGTTTGATTTTACTTATTCTTTTATTATTATTATCAGTATTGTTAAATTATTAATATTGTTAATTATATATTATTATTAGTAGATATTGTTACTATTATTATTACGTTATGATTATTATTATTCATTATTATTGTTGTTGTTATCACTAATATTATTGTTATTATTGTTATGAATATTAATATTATTAATAATTGTATTTTTGCATGCGTATAGATGAGCCCACTTTCTGCTTCATATCTTCTCTTCTTTTCCTTTTCATTTCTTATTGTTTTACAAGCCCACACCCAAAACCAAGCCCGTAGTGAGCGCAAGCCCACTTATTCTTCATTCATTCTCTCTTTTTTTCCTATTGTTTTTGTAAGCCTAAACCCAAGCCCGTTCCTTCTTTTCCTTACACTTTTTCTTCTTTTTATTACCCCATCAACCCAAAGCCCAATAATCAAAACCCCCATATAAATCATCATCATCTCCTCTGTTTTCTTCCCCCAACATACAACCACATCCACACCATCCCAGAACCTAACCCCCACGCCATGGCCGAACCCAACCCCCTCCAACAGCCGGCCATCTCCGCCCTCCATCGTGCCTCCTTCGCGAGCGCAACCCCCGGCACCATCGCTATCTCCTCCTTTCTTAACCCCACCGTGCCACCTCCATCTTCTCCTTCGCGTCGTAAGCTGCGAGCTTCACCACGCATCCAAGCACCCAACCACCATGCACCCCTTCCCCATCTCCACTGTCACCACTGCATCCACCTCTCCTCCTACACACAACAGTTCCTCCACCCTAGCACCCATGGCTAACTCTTTCCTTCTTGCGTGAACTCCCCATGCGCCATGACCGTCCCCTCCTTGTCTACCGCAGCTCCCCGGACCCACCTGCTCGGCCGAGCACCACCCTCCCCATGGCCACAAGCACCAACCTCAACATGGCCATCGCCCTGCACCATCACCCTCTCATTCTTATCCTTTCCGAGATTCAGCACCCATACACCTCTTTGTCACGCCCTCCTTCCCCGCAAGCACCCTGGAGCACGCACAACCTATGTCTGCTCTGCCGCGGGAACCCACGTCGATGACCCCGACAACCTCTCGGAGCCGTCGACCCCCTCCACGGCTTCCGCCATCACCAGTGCGCCCCGCCGGAGCCACCCCATGCGTGAGCTCCTCCCTCGTGAGTTCCCTTCCTTCCCTCCCTCTTTCTATTTTTCTCTCTGCAAAATATATGTGTGTATTTCATTGTGTAGAGTGTGTGTGATTAGAGGGGTGTGCGCGCGCGTGCGCATATTTATGTGTGTACGTATATTTAAGTGTGTGTGTTTAATATATGTGTGTTAATATATGTGGTTGTGTGTTAATGTGATGTGTATATTGCATGAAAAGTGTGTTTAGGTGTAATGTGTGTCTGTTTGTGTTCAATTATTATGCATGTGCATGTGTGTCCGTGCGTGTGTGTTGTATATATGTGGATCTGTGTGCATATTTGTATATATGGATGAGTTTGTGTCTTAGTTGCAGCACCCGGACTCGCTCGTGCGATCCGAACCTGATAACAGAGACCCAAATTCGAGTTCGTTATATACCCGATACACTGACGATGCGAAGACCCAACACACGAGATGATTCAGAGATTCGTACTGGTTCGTGCAGTGCAGATCAGACGGCGATTCGGGCCCGAAACTGCGTCATTTCATGTGAGTATTTATTTTCCTTGTACATTTATTTTACTTAATTTTGTAGTGAGCGTTTTATTCCTGTTTAATTGTTATTAATACATACTAGTTATTGCTCATGTTAGTATACACATTAAATACAAGTTGGAATATCACTGTGAGAGTCTTTCTTCAAATAAATAAATTATCTTCGGCTACACATGAACTTATTATGTTAAATTATTAATTAAATAATTCGTTATAATATTGATGGATTAAATTTCCTAAACGCCTAGAACATTGTAATATTTCATGATTTAAATACTTGTACAAGTGATTGAATATTTTGCCCTGAATTATTCTGTTCATATGCATGCATGTCATCACTCATTCTGAATATCAAGATTTCACTGGAAGACTTGACTGATTATACTTGACATTTACCTGATAAACATATGGTCCATGTTACAATAGTTGCTGAGAAAATATTGTTACACGATAATAACACCGTCTTGATATCTTGTTACATATAACCTGTTTATACTGTGGATTGTTGCTACCATGACTAACACCGAGTTATCCTAGTGATTTAGGTAACGTGTACTTAAATTAATCTTGATAAAGATCATGAAATAATTTACACCGGGATTAGGAAAATTGATAGAGGAGACAACATCTGTATTTTGGGTGGATCTAAGATATAAGTTGCGCAGCCGAAAGAGGGTTTCACTGTAGAGTTCCCGTGGGGTGACTGACACCCCATCCTGTTCCTGTTCCTATTTATACATGTTACACATGTTACACGTCCAGCTATACACATTACCCGACTACCTTACGGTAGGGCCTGGTTCAGCGCTAGGAGTCTGGACCGTGGTCTCAGGTATATGTACGGGACCCAATTAAAGCACAGACAATGTCTCCAATCGATCAGTTTCAATAACATAGGACCCTGATTGACATGTGTAGTAGGCGTAGTATGGGATGCGTCCATCACATGTGGAAGTTGGTGTTCACTGACATAATTAATAATAATTGACTAAAATGATACGCCATGTTTGACGTTGCTAGCTCGTTATATGCTTACATGCTATGTTAGAGACTTTATATATATATATATATATATATATATATATATATATATATATATATATATATATATATATAGACTTGTATCCTTTCAAAAGGATTTGATCCCCGGATCCTTCCCACTCAAATTCAACCCTCCAACATTCGAATACAAGATCCACTCCTTTGAAGTTGATCTATACTATTTCAAGTATCTATAAACCAAAAATCAAGTGTTTTAAATACTTTTTGCCCATCCATCAAGTAGGGGAAAAACGGACGACCTAAATAGTGAGTTGGTTAGTTTAACGGTGTAGAACATTTGAAATCTAACAAAAATTAGTTTATAGGGGTTTTTTAATGTTTAGATCATAATGAAATGGCCGGATCGAGAATTTGTATGTCTAAAGACATAGATCTAACTAACTCACTACTTTCAGCCGTCCATTTTGCATCGCTTGATGGATGGGCAAAAAGTATTTAAAACACTTGATTTTTGGTTTATAGATACTTGAAATAGTATAGATCAACTTCAACGGAGTGGATCTTGTATTCGAATGTTGGAGGGTTGAATTTGAGTGGGAAGGATCCGGGATCAAATCCTTTTGAAAGGATACAAGTCTATCTCTCTCTCTCTCTCTCTCTCTCTCTCTCTCTATATATATATATATATATATATATATATATATATATATATATATATATATATATATATATATATATATATATATGATAAGATAGACACTTGACCTGACATATAATTGTGATAAATTAATCTACTTTACTCTTAAGTTATGTATTGCCTGTATCTTAACACTGTGATATGCTGATTGATGTTGTGTTATGCTATACTGTCTTTTAAATTCCAGTTTTATTCATGATATTTCTCATTCCACATATTTTATATTAGCAGTATCACACTATGTTCACACTGGACATGCACGTGCACCATTCCTTCATTTTTTACACACTCATTGGGAGTTCTGACTCCTTGGATCTTCACATCCAGGTATATGGCTATTTCTTTTACTGACCAGGTATCTGAGGAGATCATGTGTATCTGAGGAGTACGAAGTCTCTTTTGCTCGATCACCGAATTCTTTGATATAGTTCATTTCTTTATTTCCATCTTGTTGATTTCTTTTGATTCTCCATATATATTGGACTTCGTAGTTATTCTGTTGATTATTGATAGAATAACATTATCATGTGTAGGATTTATATGTTACATTGCAGTGGTTATTGTGGTTATTATAGTTGATTTATGCAACATGTCCATGTCCTTTTAGGCTTAGCGTGTATACGTAAGGTATTCTCCTCGCGTATATACGTCGCGGACTCTCGTCGTGTCTCCGCTCCAGCGTATTTTGAGAAGTGGGGCGTGACAGATGAGGAGATGAGTTGTCTAATTCTATGAAGCAAGAGATGGCCAATGAGATATTGAGGTTGAGAGGGCTGAATGAGACACCGAAGTCGGTGGGATTCTTTTTCATACTTAATTTCATTGTATTTTGTTGGCTTCATTTTGTTTGTTCTTTCAGTGTATTGCTTGGTTTTCCTTGTTTGTATATGTTTCCTTTGGTTTTCTCCTTGTTTGTGTATGTTTACTAAAATTCTTCTTGATGATTTGATATGAAACATGTGAAGTGTATGAAAATTAGTAATAAACACGTTTCACCAACATGAAACGATCATTGGTAGGAAATGATTAAAACTAATAAACCAGATGGACGCGCAAAATAACACGCGTAGATTAATCCAATTTCAATCAAGAATCAATTAAAAATAATAATTAGTGTAGGCAAAGTTTCTACGATCAATATCAAAGTTACTGAATTACAGGAAAGCAAATATGCACAATCTCACATTTATGGATAACAGTTAAATCAGCAAAAACTTAGAGATTTAAATATCAGACTCGAAATAATCAAGCTGGATTAAAAATATACCTACTGAGAATCAAGTGAGATCTCAGTAACATGTAGTGTATGCGTGTGTGTAGATCAACGCAACGGCTCAAAGATCGCCTGAATTGGAGTCCAGGTGTGAAAGTTACAGACTGAAAACGATGACGGTGCACTAACGAGTTTGTCTTCTTTAGGGTCTAGAGCTGTAGCACGGGTCAGGTTAGATTTGATTCTGACCTCGAATTAGATTTGATCTCCAACCGAACTATAGCCGATTAAGGGATGGCGGGCTCGTGCTATTCAACGTCGGCGGCGGTGATGCTGTCGTGTCGACTTAGCCTGGAAACAGTCGACGAGGAAGAAAATCGGTAATGGTCGATGCGAGGAGGAGAGGTGATGGTGCTCGGGTGCTGGCCGGCACTCAGGCGGCAGTGCTCGGGCACGATTGGGGCTCGGGCGGCGGGTGGTGGGGCGGAGATGAAGATAAGAGCACGATGATGAGGTTAGGGAAGAAGGTGTTGTTGTTAGGCTGATGCATGTTGGGTTCTTTTGGGGAGAAGAAAAGAAAGAGAGGAAGAAGAAAGGAGAGCGATAGGAAACATGGGGTCTGCAAGAAAACAAAAAGAAGAGGGACATTGTGCAGAACACGTGGTGTGGGAAAAAAGAGGAGAAAAGAAAATGTTTTCTTTTTCTAGTTTTTCTTTTGTAGAAAGAGAATTTTGAATAGGGATAGAGGATAGAGGTACTATGGGTACTCGGAGGCGCACACAACAGAGGTGAGAGTGTGGATAGGCTAGTTAGGACTTCACATTCTAAACTAGGGTTTCTCTGGGGCTTCCCACCGAAGAGAGAAATTTGGAGAGATCTCAAAACTCACACATATTTGAGGAAAAATCTTCATAATATTCATTGCATGATATTATTTGATACAAGAGGATTTTTGTAGGCTTTGCAAAATTTGAATATAACTAAAACTCCTAAAAAAATAGAATTACATCTCTAAATATTAGAAACTAAAAAAGTCCCAATCATAGTGCGATTATAACTACCAAAAGAAACCAAATAAAAAAACTAGAAACTAGAATGCTACAGCTATTGAGAATCTGGAACAAAGTTTCTTCTCCATTGGTGGTACACGTGCCATACACTTGGTTTGATGTCTGCATCATTCTCCCATATGTAGAGAACTCTACTCCGTCGAGTTAGAAGTGGAAGTGCTCTCATACTGCTTCAAAATTTCATGATCAATCTTCGACAGTTCACTTCGTTCTAGCCATGTATCATCAATTGATACTTTTTCTGTTCAACAAATCAGATATTTTCGAATCCCACCATCTTGAATGGTGATAATTTTAACATCGAAGAATTTATCAACTCGACATGCTGTAGAAGGTAAAATATCCGGTAGTGGTGAAAGGAAGGGGCTCTCGAAAATAGGCTAATGAAACAGTTAATATAAAATATCTGGGTTGTGATAATTGATTTATCGGTTACTAAATATCTCTATTTCCCCTCTCTCAATCTCTTCACATCAAATTTCTCTCTTTATCAAATTATTGCCGAGTTCTCGTTGTCGTCCACTACTCTCGCCGTCATCGACAACCGCCTCTCATTCTCCCACGCCTCTTCTTCACTGCTGAAGCCCAGCAAAACAGTCTCCTGTATAAACAGCCAGCAGATCACTTATTTGCGTGAACAAAATTCTGCCACCAGCGACCTCTTGTTCGGACTGTATCTCTCTCATCCGGAGTCCAAATCGTACAATTTTCGATGCATTGTATTCATGAGGAAAAGGACTACACATCATAACAATTCAGAAGGCATCAGAGGTATAAATCTAATCCAGAACTAGTTATATTACAAGTATGATATTTTACATCTCTAATTTCTTATCAATATTCATCCGTGTCCACTATACAATTGTGAATGTGAGATTCTGCTTGCCCAGTAGTCTATAGCTTTCTTTATTGATTATTGAACTGCACCTGCATAATTAGCATTGAATTAATAATTTAATATTTAAAATAGATCAAACAATTACATGCTAAAGAAACATCATTGATATTAATTGTTTTAATCTGCTCCTACCAACGATCGTTCTTGTTGGTGAAACGTTTTATTTGAATTATTTTATCTTTAACTTTCGCACACTTACACATTTCACATCAGTTTGGTATCAGATCCAGGCTTTGATCCTGAGACTTGTGGGTTATGAAAGCCTTATCAACAAGTGGGATAACATTTATAAGACCTTTATAATTCACTAAGTAGTTAATATGAGGTCTAGACACTGATGTTCTTTGATCAATAGCGGGTTGGAGGCCATGCATGGTATTTGGCTCCACTGAAGGTTGTGCAGTCATAGGTTCATTAGATGAAGCATCTTTGTTCATTGCTCTGATATCAAACTGATGTGAAACGTGTATGGGTGCGGAAGCTAAAGATAAAAGAACTCAAATATGTCTCACCAACAAGAACGATCGTTAGTAGAAAAGCTTTAAATCAATTAATATCAGCTATTTTATTTAACATGCAAGTACTTTATTCATATCAAAGTAAGAACCTAATTGCATGCTATGGTTATTGCAGGTAAAAGATCTTACTATCAAGAAAGAAGTTATTAGAGCTACAAGGCAAAACAGATTCGCTTTCTATTTATGTGGAAAGAAGATCAAAATAAATAATAGACTAGAGATGTTTTTTATTTTGACTTGTAAATAAACAGTTTGATGTATTGAAAGTTGTATCTTAGATTATCATGAACAAACCTTGATTTGTAAGTTGATTTTTATACAGATTCTTTGAGAAGCTCGGTTGTAATTGCACTTGAAAGGAGATTGGCTATTGATGAACTTGCTTTGCCGTGAAAGGCAAGGCATGAAGACGGTTGTTGACGAGAGCGAGGATCATTGATGAAGACGAAAGGCAATGAGTGCTCGGAAATTATTTGATAGGAAGAAATTTATTGTGGGAGATAGAAAGAAGGGAAGAGATATATTTAGTAACCAATAAACCAAGTAGGGCATCCTACCACTAATTAGGATATAACATGACATCCCACCACTATTAAACAGAGGATTCAAGATTCATAATAAACTCACAAAGAGAATAGCAAATTTCATTGTGTTTTGAAAAAGTGAATATATGGGGGCTTTTATAAAGGCTACAAAATTGTATTTTCCTACTATTTTGATTACATAATCAAACTCCAAAAAGAAATCAAATTCTAAAAGAAAGATAAAATTACATGAAAAGGAACCATAAATCATACAACAACTCTGATTACTAAATATCCATAAATAGAAACTAGTAATCCTAATACTATTAGAACTACTGGATCCATATTGAGTTGGCGCGTCTTCTCCAACGATGAAAGATGTGCCATGTCTTTGTTCTATTGTCCGCATCATTCTTCCTATGTTGGAGAGAGCTCGACTCCAGTGAGTGAGCAATAGAAGTGATCTCATCTTGGTTCAACCTATTAGGATCAATCTATTGTAGCGCACTTTGGTCTTTCCGTGAGTCATCATTCGGTGCTCTTTCTTTTCATCGAACCAATACTTACGAGTCATAATAACTTCATCATCCAAAATTTTATCAAACTGATCCACTGTATTGGGTAAAATATTTGGAATTGGTAGAATGGAGGATCTCTCAAAAATAGGCACATAAGATGGCTCATCAATAAAAAGATTGTTAAGGTTAAAATTAAAACCTTTGTAATCCACACTAGATCTTCAATATTAAAATAGAACTGATACCAAATTTTTAAGAAGATTTATAACATAAGCATGAAAATTTAGTTTCTTCAAGATTTGAAACAGAACAGTACTACAAGCAAGTAAACTAACATGACCAACATTAAAAGTTTTAAACGATTTTCTAATGTCAATTCGAATATCGTAGTTGGCTTTATTTTAAGCAATCTTATCCATTACTTCCTTGTGTAAATCGTGATGTGATTCCTGTGCACATATGATACAAAATATGACAATGCAAACTCATGGACGACTTTAGTTTGACAATCGGTTAGAGATTGAAAAGCAGTGGAGAACTTAGACTTGGTACCTAACATGTGCCACAAGGTTCTTCGAAGGTAGAGATGAAAATCGATCAGAACTATACACAGTTGCGAAACTCCTCTGAATTTGAGCCTTGGTACCTTAAACAGTTAAGAGTGGGGTAACGACTCTAATCCATCCTTTTCGATCAATTCAGTGAATATGACATTAATGCAGCTTCCATTGTCCACAATGACTACAGTTCTTGTCTCCTATTTGTGAAAAGGCGGTGCTAACAATAGGTAAGTGAGTCAAATGTGTGTTCCTAATGCAGTTGGGGGTAATGTCTTTACGAAAGACGTCCATGAACTCTGTAATCACAGTGTTGACTTCGGGAGGAATTAGAATACTGTTTTTAGGAAGACATCAGTAATCTCCTTAATAACTGGGGTGACTTCGAGGGAAATCGGGGTACTAGACTCTACAATGTCATCACCTAATTCTTCATCGACTTCGTCATCAGAGAGGTCATCATCTACGTCTTCATCGAAGTCAGAATCTATATCTTCTTCGTCTATATCTGAGTGATATGTAAACTCTTCAGAATCAGATTCAATTTCTGGTTGGGTGTCACAAAGCAGCAGTGATTTATTTTGGACTCTTTTGGGACATCACTAAACTCTTTTACCACATGAGTGACTATAAGAGGAATAGTTTTATCTAACTTAGGGTCTGCAGTGGAAACTTCGTCAATAATGACAACTCTAAAGAGATTGGTGCATTTGTCAATTATATGTCCATAACCTTAACACTGATCACATTCAACAGGCGGAGACTTCTTCTTGGTGTCTTTGTTTCGATGGCCCTTAATATCATGCCTAGGTGGGGGTATAACGGTACTAGACCTATGAGGTTTGGTAGGTGGAGGATGCCTAGACACTGATGTTCTTTAATCAATAGTGGGTTGGAGGCCACACATGGTATATGGTTGCACTGAAGCTGTGCAGTCATAGGTTCATTAGATGGAGCACCTCTGTTCATTGCTCTTTGGTTGGAGGACTCTACGGCAGTAAGCTTAGCCATTATGTCGGCTAGCATCGCGGCAATTTGTTGGTGATCCATAGGGAATTCGTTACTCTCCTAAAAAAATATGGTTTACCACTACGGGTGGGCATGCAATATATAATTCTTAATATGAATGCAAATCTAAACTAAGTTTTAATTTGTTTTGTTAATTTTTTAAAATTGTCATATTAATTAAATCCTTTAATCTTACTAGTCCAATTGGTGCGTAACTCAGGTGGGAGATTTTCTGTTCTTGGTATTTCTTAATTACAGAACCATGTTGAGTACCCTGTGTTAGTTAAACACCAATCATACAAATTTTCAAGAAAGGATTTACCATTTAATGACTCCTAAATTACACTATTTTTTTTTTGAGATTTTGAATAAAATTTAACGAGATGCAAGAAAGCAAATAAACGTGAATAATATGCAAATCCTACCTAACTGTGCTCTGATACCGAGTTGATGTGAAATGTGTGAAGTGTATGGAAATCAGTAATAAACACTATCACGTTCAACATGAAACGATCATTGATAGGAAATGATTAAAACCAATAAACCAGATGGATGTACAAAATAGCACACGTAGATTAATCCAATTTCAATCAAGAATCAATTAAAATAATAATTTATGCAGACAAAAATTCTACAGTCAATATCAAATCCACTGAATTATAGGCAAATAGATACCTTCTAAGGATCAAGTGAGATCTTAATAACCTGTAGTGTATGCCGGTGTGTACATCTCATCGTCACGAACACAACGATTCGAAGATTGCCTGAATTGGAGTCCGGATGTGAAAGTTACAGACTGAAAACGATGAAAAACGATGAGGGTGCACTAACGAGTCTGTCTTCTTAACGGGTCTAGAATTGTAGCGCTGGTTGGGTTGATTTGATTTTGAACTCGAATTGGTTTTGATCTCCAACCAAGCCGATTAAGGGATGGCAGACTCGTGCTGTTCAACGTCATCGGCGGTCACGTTGTCCACAGGGCCGGGCAGCAGTCGACGACGAGGCGAAGTCGGTGGCGGTCAATGGCAGTCTATGAGGATGACGACGGGTGCAGGCAAGGAGAGGTGACGGTGCCCGGGTTGCAGGTGCTCGGGCACTGGCCGGGGCTCGAGCGGCAGTGCTCAGCCATGACCGGCGCTCGGGTGGTGGGTAGTGGTGCGAAGATGGGGAGGAGAGCACGAGGACGAGGTCAGAGAAGAAGGTGATGTTGTTGGGTTATGGGTGTTGGGTTCTTTGCGTAAGGAGAAGAAAAGAGAGGAAGAAAGGAGAGGGGTGGGAAACGTGGGGTCCACAAGAAAAAAAAGAAGAGGAAAATTGTGCAGAACACGTGGTGATGGGAAAAAAGAGAGGAGAAAAGAAAAGGTTTTCTTTTTCTTTTCATTTTCTGGGGTTTTTTTTGTAGAAAGAGAATTTTGAATAGGGAAAGAGGATAGAGGTATTGTAGGTACTCGCAGGCGCACACAATAGAGGTATAGAGAGGACATAGGCTAGTTAGGGCTTCACACTCTAAGCTAGGGTTTCTCTAAGGCTTTCCACCACGGAGAGAAATTTGGAGAGATCTCAAAACTTACATAAATTTGAGAAAAAATCCTCTTAATATTCATTGCATAATATTGTTTTTGATACAAGAGGCCTTTTATAGGCTTCACAAAATTTGAGTACAACTAAAAAACTCCCAATCATAATGCGATTACAACTACCAAAAGGAAACCAAAATAAAAAAACTCAAAATAAAAAAACTAAAAAATAGAATCCTACAGCTACTGGGAATCTGGAACAAGGCATCCTCTCCATCGGTAGCACGTGCCATACACGTGGCTTGATGTCTGCATCATGATTGTTTGTCAAAAAACTTGATAGTCTTACATACAAAGTCTTCAACGTATTCTTATTAACTATGGTTGTCAAAATCAAAAGTTTACTTTGAAAATTCTTCCTTGGTTCTAGTAAAGACCAAAAAGATTGCCAATGACAGAATATCGAGGTCGGCGGGTTCTTAAGGTGTTGATTTGCCTTCTGCCCTAGTGGGAACTTTCCATCGATTTTTTACATTGTAACTTTTGCTCTCTCTCTCTCTCTCTCTCATGTCTCTTAATACTTTGGTAGTCTGCCATGTTGTATCCATGTCTTGCGTCTGTGGCCATACTTCATTAAATTAAATTAATGTAAACAAATGAACGATACAAGAAATATTCTTTGGGAAGAGAAGAGAGGAAAGAGGTGAAGGAAAGTGGAAGTAATATACATATGGTTTGTCAATGAGGAACTGACTTTTGTTGTTTATTTGATTTTTCAATTAAATCAAATAAATGCCATGAACCGATCATTGAATTAATAAGTGAGAATTGCTTCATCCTTATTGATACCAATTTCTTTGGGCTAGTCTTTTATAAATCTATGCTATGGGTTATTTAAATTAAGTGTTGACATGCCTGATTAGTCCTTTGCTCTACTTCTTGTGGAGCAAAAGTTCATCAAATTTAGATCAACATGATAAGAAACCAAAATCGTTTTTTTATCAGGCGACACCTAGATTTGAACCGAGATGCACCTTGGTTTATACAACAAAAACTAATACATATACATATTAATGCATATTTATGTAGCAATGCAAAAATCCTCGGCAGCCCTATAAGATTCATTCCACTTTCCAAATAGATCTATTTCTCTCTAATTAATAGTCAAAAATAGGTGTCTTTAAGGTACTATGCTCTAAGAGAAGCAACCTTCTACGTTCCCACTTTTCATTCCATGTACTGAAGCAAACTGCATTATTGGTGATCTTGGTCTGACAAGTGTGTTCAAGAAGTGGGACATGTTTCAATTTGTCCTATATAGGTATAGCTTCACGATAGAGGTGTTCAAACCATATCTATATAGTTTTTATTGGAAAGACAAATCAGAGAGCAATAATGTCTAAAAATATTTCTGACAGATAATGTACAATGAGCTCTATTATGTATTTGTTAAGTAGAGGTAAATCTTAGTTTTTGCTCCCACCTCGCTTGACTATTTTGCACAAGTAGCTATCACTTTTGTTTGCTGCCACACGCTAGTTTCTTTATCTTTTATTTTGATTAAACTGTCTTCTTCAAACCTTGGTTTTAATGATGGCTCGGATGACCAACATGATACACATATTCTCAGTGTATGAAGAACTGGTTGAACTGGTACAACTTCTTATTTGAGATAAACCCTTGTAGAACTGAGTTCTCTCAAGTTTTGACTAAATCTTGAGCCACATCTTTCAGAAAATCATGTCAAGCCGATTCAACCCTATGTTTTGCTGTCACACAATGTTGGTCATGGCAATTCTCCAAAATCGAGACATGAGGATATTGTTGTGTGTGTGGTTCATTTGGATAGATGCACATTTAACTTATTTAAGTGTATGTAGGTTATTCACAAAAGAAGGAATCTATAATAGCAAAATGATTTGTACAACAATGTAGCTTTTCTTGAAAAGGGGTATAACATACGTCATCTAATATTATTAAGGTGAATAAACATTTACGACGTTGTGTCTGCACATTTTTTCTACACAGATGAATAAATATTTCTTAATAAGCCATGTTCCCATGTTCTCTATCCATATCCCTTAGTAAGGCATGTTCTCATGTTCTTTATCCATACCCAACCCTAATCTTTGCTTAAACTATAACCTACATCCTCCCCAATCCAAATGACCTCAAAACCTAAAGCTAAGTGCATCCTTGTTCTTGTTTCTTAACCCGAACCGTAATCAAAACTCAAACATCTTTTTTAGCTTAAAAACTATCTTGGATTGGCTTAGAAATATGTGGATTCTATTGGTGGTACATTATATTGATCTCCCAAACAGTCATGTAGATGATACCTAATCATCATGTTAATGGAAAGAATGGCATTTCATCATCAGTAAAGTGATAGTCTGTATATTCTATTTCTTTCTACCAAAGTTTAAAAATTCAGCTGATATAAATACATATAAATCGTATCATAGCATGCTGATGGGATCAAGTTGGACGTGATCAATACCACTGATATTGTTTAACAACTAATGTAGGAGGAGGTCTGAGGTTTGACCGAAAACTAAAACCCATTTTTCCCATTATCATCATTTAACAGTTAACACTTTCAAAGAATTCAACCTATGCCAAAAGCTGAAAAATCAATATTTTTTAGATCCAGAATAGAAATTGAATCAATTAAAACAGAATTATTAATAGAGTTAAGTAGTTATTTGGATTCATTTCTTTATTATATTTAGTCAAATTCAATATAATAAGCCATATCATATTGGATTAAGCTCTATATCTTAGACTCATAGTAAACCCTTTTATACTGGTTTTGACTCATAACTTCTGTTTCAACGCAATTACTAAATTGGATGAAATCAATTATTTGATATTAATTCATTGGATATTATTAGAGCTCTCTAAGCATGTCTAATGTAGGCTGCGACCTATATTTCAAATAAAAAAATACCAAGCAATTTCTCTCAACAATTTAACTTCATTGATTGTTTGTGTAAAGATTAATAATTCCATATCCATTAGAACTTATTGGTGCATCAACTATTAGATTATACAAGTTTTGATCAAGACGATTTATGATAAATTAATCAAAGAGAACATGTCAAAAATTGCCAATTTTCGATACTAGTTTCGTAATTTAAAAATATTTTAAATTTTTTAATCCATTGATTATCAAATCTGAAACTGTTGAAACCACCGAACTCATGATACTTATACCAAAAAAGGCAAACCGAAATTGCTACTGGTAGCGCGATTTCAAACCTTGCTTTCTACTATTGCATGTCATTTATACGACTACAAGAGATTTAGAAACTTAGAAACTTAATTTTATATGTCAATTCCTCTTGTGTTTCAATCTTGCTATTTAAACATAAAAATATTAAATAAAGAAGTTATGTAATTTGCAGATAGTGTAATATGCATCCACACTAAATTTTGTGTCAATTCCTTCTGCATCCTTACATCCTTGTCCTAGCTGACACAAAAACATTCATGGTGGGCCATAAAATCCATTGAACTAAGACAGGTTACACTGATTTTAAGTCATTTACCCGGAACACCATGTTGCATGTCCAACCTAGATCGAAATTTGTCTTTTTAATTTAATTGAATTGATTTCAGTTTAATTAAATAAATAAAGTTTGAAATTGAAACCCTATTAATCAGTATTAGCTTAATCTATGACTAGCCCAGCTCCACTTAGGCCTCAACATAGATCCAGGTAGTTAAAAGGATATGTGACGCAACACCGATTAGAAACTGAATTCTTGTTTCAGATCTATTCATTTACGAGTCTTAGGATTTATGGAGAGAATCTTGTGATGAAAAGTTCCATGGGATTTCTTGGTGTTATGAAGGGGTAGGATTATGAAGCAGGTCGTACTTATTTATTTGGAGAAAGTAGATCAAAAAAGAAATAAATTGGGGTTGATTTCTTATATGAACTGTTTCTTGTTTTAAGGAAGAACAAATGTTTCGGGTTTGATTTTCGGTAGGAATGGTCTATGGTCTAGTTTGAATAGGCATGAAACTAGGGTTAACTAGATGAAGATTTGTGGATTTAAGGATTGATCCAGGTTTATTAACTAAAGTTAATCAGCAGATTAGGATGAGTTTAGGCCCTAATTTTCTTTTGTTTACCACCCACCCATCGTCCCCTGACCCGCGTGCCTTTCACATCCTCTTCCTTTTCCTTTGGTAGCAAATGATTGTTGAGGTACTTAATCATTGGTATTTTTTTCAAATTGACAAACATGAATTTTTTAATTAATTTTTGCTTTATGATATATGGTTGTAACACTACTTAATCATCGGTATTTTTTTCAGATTGACAGACATGAATTTTTTTAATTAATTTTGCTTTATGATATATGGTTGTAACACCCGGGGAAACTTTTGGATTTTTAAATAATATTAAATTTTTTCAGTTTTAATTAAATAATTACTTATTTTATTTATTTATTTATATATTTGGTGGGCCCCTCATGATGAGTTGGCATGATGAGTCACCTTGATGAGGTGGCATATATTTGTGTAAAAGGATTATTGTTTTAGACTTATTTGTAAAAATCCCTTTTCTTTTGCATTTAACACCCTCCCTCCCTCTTTCCTCTCTCTCTTTTCTCTCTAATTCATCCCCCGTCCCCTTTATGGCCAGCCAGATAAGAGGAGAAGAGAAGAGGGAAGAAAGAAAGGAGGAGTAGATGAAGGAGATAGCCATGGATGAAGGAAATAGCCATGGATTCTCCCTAGTTTGAAGGCATGCATGGATTGGACCCTCCTCATCAAGCTCTCCTCATCAAATCCCTTCCCCATGACCTTACAAGACAAGCTCAATTTCAATGATTGTTTCCCTCCATGTGCTGCGGCTTAGGTGTATGAAAACATATCATTCATATTTACCATGAGATAAAAATAGGATTTTTACCATATTATGATACTTAGAACTGGTTGAATTAATTATATATGCATTATAGTTATGTTAGATAGAACATATCCAATTTTTAGCATTTTTGGGTGTGTAATTTAGTTGTTATGATTTTTCAAAGTTGGATGCGTTTCTCAGTTCAAAACCATATTCTAGTCTGGACACTACAACTTCAACCCAAGTTTTCATCTAGCAAACAATATTATATCTTGATGAGAATTTATGTACATATAGAAGACTTGCCATATTAGATCATAAACAAATTTGAGATTTATTTGGACTGTAGATTATTTGTTATGATTTTTCAAAGCTGGTTATAAGTTTCAGTACAAGACTGAATCTCAGTCTAGACACCCCAACTTCAACTTGGGGTTTCATCTAGTATATAGTGTTGGATTTTAATGAAAATTGGTGAGTATATTATATATTGGCTATCATACTCAAATTTAAGGTCTTTTGAATATGTGATTTAGGAGTTAATGTTTTTTCGAGGTCGACACATAGTTTTAGTCCATTCAGACTTGTGTTTTAAGAGAGAATATTTTTCACAGTTAAATTATGATTATGTTCATTAATGAAATGTGATGTTTATCATGCGAAGATCATGCTAGAATTTTCTCCTAAATCCTGATTATTGGGATAAATATATGTTAAATCCATGTTTACTAGTTTTTATATTATTATTGAAGTGGTGGAAGAGGGTATGTTCACTTCGCTGGCACCAATGGTAGAATTGTCTCGCACGGGCAAAGTTTTCGCATCCGGGACGATGTCGCATAGCGCACCAGCTATGTATTATGCCTTCCATAGAAAGGGGATATTGTGGAGGATGCTGATGTATAGTCGACTAATAGACATGATTAGTCGACTTATACTCATGTATAGTCGACTAAAATCGGGTCTGACTGTTTTCTTTTCTGGATCTATTTCCAGTTTTCAGTTAGAATTGAGTTTTCTTTCCTCTGAAACGATGATTGTTCATATTGATGAAGTTTCTATAAGACTAGGAGAGTCCTATGGTTTATAAATAAACCTTTGGGGTTGACCTTCAATATATTCAATGTAAGAATAAAAAAGGAGAGATTTGTGTGAGAAGATTTAGCCATAAGATTCACTGTTCTAGACGGCCATCAAAGAGCTTGTAATCTTCTTAACGAGAGGTGTAAGTGTTTCTTATTGTACTCCCTCGAAGTTTAATAAAGTTTCTCCCTCTTTCTCCTGTGGACGTACACACGATCTGTTTGATCGATGGAACGTTAAGTTATGTTAGGGGTGGCCACCGGGGCGGGTCAACCCGCGTCGACCCGCCCCGCCCCGTACTGTGTGACTCGTCGGAGTCGCACAGTACGGGTCACGGGTCAACCCGTACCCGCCCCGTTTAGGGGCGGGTCCAAACGGGTTGACCCGTCCCGTCGTCACGGGACGAATTCGATTCGTCCCGTGACGAATCACGGGACGAATCGAGTCGGGAAAAATTTTCCCGATCCCTCCTTCTTAATTTTTTTTAAGTCCAATAATTTTAAAAGAACGTTAGAGGGGAAAATTATTCTGCGCCCCCTATATTAAAAATTTTTTTGTTTTAAACCCTCAACGGCTCAAGAATGAGCCGTTGGCCCATTAAATTTTTTTTTTTTACCCTAACCTCTAATCCTCTATAAATACCCTCTACCCTCATTCATTTTCATCTCACATTCTCACTTCATCTCAACTCTTTCTTCTATTTTCATCTTCTAATTCACTCTTATTCTCTTACAATTACAAATCTCTACCAACTTTCAGTCTAGTCTAATGGAGCCCAACTGGAGTACTGGCGGTTCCTCATCCGAAGCCGGTGGTAGCTCTTCATCAACACACAATCCGTCAGCTGCCGCACCTTACACCGATGTTGGCGGTACCTCATCGTCAGCATATACCGCTTACCCACCATACAGCTATGCTCCACCAACATCCGCATTTGCTCCCTATCACAGTTCGTCAAGCTATGCATTTGACTACAGTGGTTTTGCACCATATACACATGCTGCATATGCCAGTGATAGTGGTACAGGTCGGCATTCTATTTCCTTCCCTACTCAATATGTCTCATATTCTCAACTTTTAATATCAACATCACCAATGCACGCACAATCTCTAGCTCTTTTTTTTACTAAAACACAAAAACAACACGATACACAACCAACACAGCATGACACTATAGTTCCAGAAACACAACAACCTGAACCAACTAGCACAAGCACAAGCACAACCACTAAAGCAAGAGCCAAAACTTCTGCAGTGTGGAACCATTTTGTAGAAAAAATTGTTGAAGGTAGAAGAAAGGCAGAATGTAAGTACTGTAAGGATACGGTACAGGTGTTCTTAATAAACACTATGAAAAAAAGCATGCTAAAAGTCACGGTTTACCACCACAACAAGCACAAATATTAGCTGATTCAGGCACACTCTCCACTTGGAGATATAAGCCTGAAGTAAATAAACATAAGTTAGCTGAATTTATTATTCGAGCAGAACTTCCATTTTCTTTTACTGAATCAGATGCATTAGTTGATTATCTTAAATCTGTTTTTGCTCCTGATTATAAGAGAATTAGCAGACAAACTATAACTAGAGAAATTGAAGATTTATTTGTAAATAGAAAAAATATTTTGAAGGCTCTTTTTACTAGTGATGCTAGAAAAATTTCATTAACTTCCGATATATGGGAAGTTCTTAATCTTATTCATTATTTATGTGTTACTGCTCACTTTATTGATGATAATTGGATTTTACAAAAACGTATTTTATCATTTTCTAAATTTTCTGAGAAACATTCTGCTACAAATGTAGCAAATTCAATTTTTCTTACTTGTAGAAATTATGGTATAGAAAATAAAATATTTTCTATTTCTTTTGATAATGCAAGTGAAAATACTGCTTCAATAAGAAATTGAAAACGGCATTAGATCCAATTTTAAATGGTAAACTTTTTCATGTTAGATGTGTTTGCCATATATTGAATTTATGTGTACAAGATGGTCTAAAACTCTTAGACAAATATATTTATAAAGTTAAAGAAATTATTTTACATATAAAACACAGTGGACCTAGGAGACAATCTTTTAAAGGTTATTGCCGACAATGTGGACTAAAGGAAAAACTGCTCCAAGCAGATGTGAAAACTCGTTGGAATTCAAGCTACTATATGATTAAAGATTGCATTCCTTTTAAACAAGCAATTCAATTTTTTACAATAAATGAATGTTCATCTCTTTATATTAGTGATGAAGAGTGGAAATTATATGAAAATTTTTGTACTTTTCTAGAAAAATTTGACATTGCCACAAAAGCACTTTCTGATACGTATTATCCCACATGTAACTTAATTTTTTATAATCTTCATGAAATTGCTCAAGTATTTGCTGCATATAGAGATGATGATAGTCTTGAAGAGGCTATACATGATATGGAAGAAAAATTTCGAAAATATTTTGAAAATATGCCTTTTTTATTTTACTTAGCTGCAATTATGGATCCTAGAATTAAAATAGATAATTTAAAACTTTTATTATCTAATTTTATTTTATGTTTAAATTATGAACAAGATGTAGATAAATTACTTTTAGAAATTAGATCTCTTTTAGAAGAAATGTACTCATTGTACAGAGATGAGTTATTTCCACCTTCTTCTTCTGAATTTAGGGCACCTACACCATCACAAACTTCTTCTAGTAGTTTAGGTAAAAGATTATCTAATTTTAAAAATATACTTTCCTCTAATGCTAGAAAGAAACACTCTTCAGGAGCAGGTTCATTTGATGAACTTAATTTATATTTGAACACAATGCCTGCTGAAATAAATGAAAATGATGATGAACCATGGGAAACATTTGATTTTTGTCGTGGTGGAAAGAACAGAGAAAACAATTTCCTGTTCTTTCTACCATGGCCCGAGATATACTAACACCTCCGGCCTCTACAGTAGCGTCCGAGAGCGCGTTTTCTGCAGGTGGTAGAGTTTTGACACCTTGGAGGAGCAGGCTGATGCCGAAACACTTGGAGATGGCGGTTTGCTTAAAGGACTAGTTCGATGCAGAAAGACGCACACAAGGAAAAGCTATTTTGGATGAAGAATTTGAACAGGACGAGGATGACGAATAGAGAACCACCAGAGTTTTTTATATACATTGTATGAGATGAGCACCAGAGTTTTGTTATGTATACGAGATGAGTTTTATGTACATTGTATATGTGATGAGCAATGTATATGATTTTTTCATATTAATAAAATAATTTGCCTTACAAAAAAACTTGTAATTAGTGAAAATCAATTCTATTTTTTTTATAATTTTAGAAAATTTTTAAAATTTTTTCCTCTTTTTTCCTATTTTTTCCTATTTTCTTTTTAACTTTAAATTTTAAAATTTATGAATTATCGAATTAAAAAATAAAAATAAAAATAGGCGAGACGGGTCCAACCCGTCTCGCCGAATCCGGTAACGAATCAGGTCAGGAGACCCGATTCGTTACCTGGGTTTTCAACCTGTCCCGTTTAACCCGTGACGAGATGGGTCCAACCCGTCTCGTCATGGATTCGTTTGCCAGACGGGACGAATCAACCCGATTCGTCCCGTTGGCCACCCCTAAGTTATGTGTTGACTTTTTATACTTCAGAATATCTTCTTTTCTCTTTTTCATCTTGTTGCTCGTCGATCCTGTGTTGCTTTCGCTGTCCCGCCCCAGTGATTGTTCGTAAGGGCAATCCATATCAGAACAATTGGTATCAGAGCATACATATTGTTATCCTTAAAAGAGCAAGGTCAACATAAAGATATCTGCGATCAAGTTCGATATTCAGAAGTTCGATGATGTCATCAATTTCAACAGGTGGCAAATTAGGATGAACGCCATCTTGACCCAGAGCGAGTTGAAGAAAACGCTACTCGGGAAGGAAAAAAGGCCTCAAGACATTTAGGAAGAAACTTGGCGGGAGTTGGATGAGAAAGCCTTAACGACTATTCAGCTTTGTCTGGCGGACGAAGTGTTGGATAAGTTTTCTACGAGGAAAACAACATCCTCATTATGAGAGTGAATTCAGGACCACTATCTGAAGAAGTCATTGGCGAATCGAATCGATTGATTCTGAAGCAGCGTCTGTTTCTTCTCCGCATGCATGAAGGTACACCTATCAAGTGCCACATTGCAGAAATTTTTCCTCTATTATCAATAATTTAGATAAGATTGAAGTTAAGATAGAAAATAAGAATCAAACATTTCTATTAATGTGTTCTTTACCTTCTTCATATAAGAGCTTTTAAGGAAGCTATCATCTATGGAGGCAAATCAACTATCAAGGTCAATGAGCATCTGCTCAACAAGGACAAAATTGATAACTGAAATCGCTATGATACTAATTGAGATCACCTAGAGGGGGGGTGAATAGGTGATGGCTATATGTAATGACAATTATGCGGAATTAAAAATTTCTAACACAACAATTCGCACAAATGTAAATTTGCAATAAATAGAACAATATAAGTGCAATAAAGTAAGAGAGTTGAGTTAGAGAAAATTCGAGCAAACGCAAACACGCCGATATGTTTCCGAGGTTCGAGCCACGCTCTACGTCCCCGCCTTCACACTTGAAGGATTTCCACTATTGAGGATCCCACCGGATCAACAATACAAGGACACACTTGTCCGTCTCTCGTGATGCCGCAACACCACCTTGAGCACACTCGCTCGCCTTGAGGCCGATGCCTCTACAACTTCACTCCAAGAAGAAAAATGAGTGATCAACACTTGATCACTTTACAAAAGCTCACTTAGCACAATCCTAGAACCAAGTATGTAGATGTAGATTGATGGGATTGTGTAGTGCAAAAGCTAGAGAGAAGTTAGAGGTAAAGGCTACAAGTTGGGGTGTTGGCAATTTTTGGCTTTGGAAATCTTTTGCAAAAGAAAGCTATTGAAAACTTGGAAAACACTTGAAAATCTTTTGTAAAATTGTTCTTGATGGATGTATAATCAAATAAAAATGACCTCCTATTTATAGGGGTCAAAAACAACTCAAAACAGCCTCTCATAGCTGTTGGAATCAAATCCCAAAACAAAAACCTGACAGAAAACTAGCTGTTGGAATCTGTCAGAAAATCTGACAGAGTCCGGTCGACCGGACGGTCGACCGCCAACGGTCAAAAATCCGACCGTTGGGGACCTACGGTCGACCGCCTCGGTCGACCGAGTTTTCCCGAGAGCAAAATAAAGAAATCGGTCGACCGTTGCGGTCAACTGATACTCGTGCACAGTCTGTGCACGTCCGGTCGACCGACCCGGTCGACCGGCCACTGTCAGTTCTGAAAAATCAGAACTGCCAGAACCAGAAAATTTGGGAGATGGTTTTTATCTTTTAAGTTTTATATTTTAAACTTGTAAAAACTTAGAGTATGAGCCTGTGTCAATACTCTATCATGTTTAAAATATTTTGATATAAATCCTTTTGATAAAAGCTTGTTTTTCTCAAAAACTGTTTTTCCAAAAAAAAAACTTAAATATTTCTAACTTAATTTCCAAAACATGTTAGGAAATGGATTTTGAAATCATTTTTGAAGCCCTTATAAAAACTGAATAGGTGTGTGTGTGTGTAATCCCAATCCTCTACTTCTATCATCTAGGTTTTGACACAATTTCTAAAAACAAAAATACAAATCTTGTTTTTCTTTGTCGTCTTGATCTTGTCTTGATCTTCACATCATCATCTTGATCCCGAAGCATCCTAGTTGTGCATAGCTTGGGAATCTTCATTTTTGCGGCGTCCAAACTTGTGAGTCTTTTAGCGGAGCTGTCAAAAACAACTTGTTAAATAACCTGAAATATTCTGAAATAAACATGTTAAATACATAACTAAATATGGTTTGTTATCATCAAAATAATCATGGAGATAAAGGACAAATGGCCTTTGGGCCAACAATCTCTCCCTTTTTGATGATGACAAAACATATGTAGTTATCACAAAATATTTTGGGTAGAGACTTCAAATGAAGCTCCCCCTCAACACATGCATATCATAAATGATACAAATCATACTCAGGCATAGTATAGAGAATGATAAATGAAAAAAAACATCATATTTCCATTCCAAAAAGTACTCATATCATAGAGCAAATATTCATGTCATAGATAAAGATAGAACATGGGTTCATACAAAAGGATACATATCAAGAAACACGTCCACAAAGCATAATAGAAAATACATGTAGAAATATGTGCAAATACATGTCCAAGACAAAATAAATACTACATGTCCAAACACACAAATATCCAAACACACAAAGTACTACATCACAAAATATCTAAATACTACATGTCCAAAACACACAAATATCCAAACACACAAAGTACTACATCACAAAATATCTCTCTCAAGATAACTCTCCCCAAATAACTCTCCCCCTTTTTGACATCATCAAAAGGGGAGGTCACTCCTCAGCACCAGCATCACCGTCATTGCCGTCATCGTCTCCGTCCTCTGACGAGTGCTCCATGCCTTCGGCCATAGTCTTGTCACCATCACCATCTTCCTCTGAAGAAGCTGCCGCCTCCTCTGGATCAATGCTGTCAACCCGAGGTCGAGGTGGAGGAGCAGATGATGGAGCTCTGGTAGGAAATGGAGGACCAGAAGAGGGAAGTGGACGAGCGATGGAAGTAGGATCAGGAGGAATCATGTCAAATTTGGTGAAAAGAGCATCAAACTGAACATCCACAAATCTCATGGAGTCAGCAATATATGACATGTCATTCCTAAGACCCTGGATGCGAGAGTCTATCTCCGCTCGAGCAGCGGCCTCACGCTGAAATCGTGCATCCAGCTCTGCACGAAAAGCTGTATCGCGCTGCTCAATCCAGGCTTGATGTGCCTCGAACTGAGAGCGGACCTCAGAAGAGATGAGAGACTGAAGATCAGGAGGAAAAGCTGGGGCTGACGCAGATGAAGTCCCTGGGGCCGAAGATGACCCTGGGGCAGAAGAAGATCCAGGAATAACTGGAGGTGGAATTGGAGGTTGCTCAGGAGCGTGTCTACGCAACTGTGCTTCCATCCTCTTCAACAAAACTCCATCAATGTTTATATTGGGATCTTCTGAAATCTCAGCAGAAAGATCGAAGTTGAGGGCTCTGAGAATGTGAGTAATCAGCATGCCAAAAGGAAGACTTCGACCGGACATACGAATTTGGTCAGAAGCCATATGAGATGCAATGAGTCGGGGGATATTTATCTTAATGCCTCGCAGAAGGCAATAGATAATCAGAGATGTAGGACCCCTAGCATTACTATACTCACCATGCTTAGGGACTAGGTTGTAGAAAATAATCTTAGCAAGGACCTGAGCAGTGAGAGTGAACCTACTCACAACTTCGTTCCTTACTAGACCGGGGTTGTCATCCCCGTGGATCAAGGTAGAGGCGGTGAGCGCAGACTCACCGTCAGGATAGGACTCAAAAGTGTGTAGGTCATAGGAATACACATCAACACCACCAGGGGTGAGATGTAGGATATCAGCAAATCGACCGATGCTAAGGTCGATGTCCCTACCTAACACTCTAGATTTGATCCGGTTCCCATCAAATGAAAAGTTTGCATAAAAATAGGGAACTAGAGAGGAATAGACTTGTTCCTTGATAGTTAAGAACTCGTCTAGTTCATTGTTCCTAAAGATTTGGGGGATATCCAAATGCTCAAAATCTTGAATGACAACATATCTCCCCGAGTTGATTTTTCTAGTGGAAAGATTGATGTGACGATTACCGGCAAGTTCACTGACAAAAAGACGTTTAGGTTTGGGAGTTGAAGGTTGTGCAATGGCTTTGCCTTTTTCTTGCCTTGAACGTTTTGACATTTTTAAAAAAATATGAGATTTTTAGGTTGAAACAAGTTAGGGCTTGATCTAGATGCTTAGAAACCTAGAATTGATGACAATAGATAGTTGATTCCAAAGCAAGATATGAAAAACAGAATCAAAAATCAGATTTTTACCTTAACTTGAAGGACTGAAACCCTAGATCAGTGAAAGCCGAATTTATCCGAATCCAGCGGATGGATGATCCTGAAATTGAAGATCTGGAAGTAGAAGAAGGAATTACAAGTGGGTTTTAAATTAATTTGAGATCGGTTGAGAGATTGGAGAGAAAGAGAAAAATTTTGGAGGGAGAAAAGTTCGGGCTCGTCGGCTGAGTGAAGAGAGAGAGAGAAAAAGTGAAAAGAAATAACAGATATAGGGCAGAATCCGTCGAACGGTCGACCGGGGTTGACTTTCGGTCGACCGAGGACAACCCGAGAGTTCTGAATTTTCAGAACGGTCGACCGGCAACGGTCGACCGAATTATCCCGAGAACTCTGCAGGTCTGCAGCGGTCGACCGGGACTATGGTCGGTCGACCGGTTTCGCCTGAAACCTGTCTGCAAATACAGCCTAAAAAAAAATTTTAAAAATATAATTTTATTAAAAAAATGTGATATATTATAAATATAAAATTACAATCAACATGTTGTAATCTTCATTAAATTGTTATGACAACCAAAGTTACAAACAAGGTATTTTAATTTTTAATTTCCATATTAAAACAAAGTTTTAGAGATGTTAAAGCCGAATACCCAGTGATGGGTTCTGAACTTCTTCCTCTTGATTCCTCGTGAAATGAGTTGAGGCGCGCAATTGCCATCTCTAAGGTATTTGCTTTATATATGAAAATTTTTACAAATGTTTATTTTTATTTATGAAAATAATGTGTATATGTATACAAGTATATAATCACAAATTATAAACTATACATGTGGACATTTAAACATTGCATAAACAACTAGATATCAAAAACTGGACATGGCATATACAATCATGATAGAGTTGCAAGTTTATACTAATCATGTATCAATGAGGCATAAAATTAAACTAGCAATCCTATAACAATTGTATATACAAAATTAAACTCTTAAATGGAGATGTTACCAAAATACAGGCAATCTCCACAAATAGGTGCCTCCACGATAGCGATGCATGCACGATTTGTTCTTTAAGCTCCGATGCATCAACCACCCGGGCACCACCTCCTCCTAAATCTTGGAGGGTGTAGATCCACCTATACCTGTATCATTTAAATTCGGTGGCTCCTTTGGTACCCAAATCTTTGTGGGTCCTTTGGGGTTAGATCCGGGGCGAACCCAAACAAATTTATTCTTTACATTATTTTTAGCATAGCAAAACTTTTCTAAATGGCCTTTGCGGCCACAATGCGTGCAAATAAAAATTCTACCACTACTATACATAAATGCATGGTTATGTGTGTGTGCATGTTTATGTGTAGAGTGTTTATGATGACCATGTTTCCCTTGGGCTACTCCCTTAGGAAATTTAGATGCAAGCTTGTTAAAATCAAATGCACATTTCTTTAAAGTGTTATCTAAAGAATCAACACGTTTTTTAATTTCAACAAAAACATTTTTATTACTAGAAATCATGGGGTTTTTTCCTTTATTAGCTACCTTATACTTATCAAAATCACTTTTCAATTTTTCAAAAGAACTAGATAACTCATTTTTTCTCTTTTAAACAAATTTCAAGTTTGTTCTTCAAAACATCATTTTCCTTTTTCAATTTCTTATTATGAGATTGTGAAATCTCATACCTATGTTGCAATTCTTCAAAAATTGAGCAAGTTCATCCATTGTAAGATCATCATCATCAATAGAAGTTTCTAGACATACCTTAGATGAATCCTCACCTTGTGCCATAAAGCACATGTTGGCGGTGTCGATCTCCTCCTCTTCGGATTCCGACTCCGAGTCATCCCATGTAGCGGCCAAAGCTTTCTTCTTCTTCCCATGCTTGGAGGTGGTTGCTTGGAGAGCGGGGCAATCGGCAATTAGGTGACCGATCTTCTTGCAATGGAAGTAAGGACCGGGTTCTTCTCTTTTCTTCTCGTACCTTCCTTGAGGCTTCCCCCTTCGGAAGTTACTTTGCCGTCCCTTCTTGTAAAACATCTTGCCCACCTTCCGGATGAGCATGGCGAAGTCCTCATCGCAATCTTCGGATGAGTCGTCCTCCTCGTGTATGGTAGGAGTGGCTTTGAAGGCGATTGTCTTCTTCTTGGGTGCCTCCCTTTCTTCTCGAACCTTCATCTCCATCTCATGTGTCTTGAGATTTCCGATGAAGCCGGAGAAGTCCATCTCCTCTTTGTCATTAAGCTCCTTGAGTGTTGTTGCCTTGACTTCCCAAGCTTTGGGAAGAGCCCGAATGACCTTTCGAATCTTTTGGTCATTGTCAATCTTGTCTCCTAGAGAAGATAAAGCGTTAGTGATCTTAGTAAAACGAGTGAGCATGTCATCAATGCTCTCATTATCAAACATATAAAAGTTCTCATATTGAGAACGTAGCAAGTCAACCTTAGCTCTTTTGACTTGTGACGTTCCCTCATGAGTCACAATAAGAATGTTCCAAACCTCAAATGCGGATTTACAATTAATTATGCGTGCAAGGTCATCCTCATTTAATGCTTGGGTCAATGCATATTGTGCCCTAGCATTAGCCTCATAGTCTTTGGAAGTATCCTCGGACCATGTGCTCTCATCGGTTGTAGGTTCTATGAAATCTTTGGTTATGGCCCTAGCTACCCTAACACCTAAGGATTTCAAAAATAAGTTCATCTTGACTTTCCAAATGGGAAAGTTCAAGCCATCAAATTTGGGTGGGGATTTAATGCTAGAGAAGTCCATGGATGCCATGAATGCACAAGCAAATATAAATGCAACAAAAATGTATATAGCCAAATATGGATCTCCCTAAGGTGGTTAGACCTAAGTTGTAGGGTTAGACTCTGATACCAATTGAAATCGCTATGATACTAATTGAGATCACCTAGAGGGGGGGGGAATAGGTGATGGCTATATGTAATGACAATTATGCGGAATTAAAAATTTCTAACACAACAATTCGCACAAATGTAAATTTGCAATAAATAGAACAATATAAGTGCAATAAAGTAAGAGAGTTGAGTTAGAGAAATTCGAGCAAACGCAAACACGCCGATATGTTTCCGAGGTTCGAGCCACGCTCTTCGTCCCCGCCTTCACACTTGAAGGATTTCCACTATTGAGGATCCCACCAGATCAACAATACAAGGACACACTTGTCTGTCTCTCGTGATGCCGCAACACCACCTTGAGCACACTCGCTCGCCTTGAGGCCGATGCCTCTACAACTTCACTCCAAGAAGAAAAATGAGTGATCAACACTTGATCTTTTTACAAAAGCTCACTTAGCACAATCCTAGAACCAAGTATGTAGATGTAGATTGATGGGATTGTGTAGTGCAAAAGCTAGAGAGAAGTTAGAGGTAAAGGCTACAAGTTGGGGTGTTGGCAATTTTTGGCTTTGGAAATCTTTTGCAAAAGAAAGCTATTGAAAACTTGGAAAACACTTGAAAATCTTTTGTAAAATTGTTCTTGATGGATGTATAATCAAATAGAAATGACCTCCTATTTATAGGGGTCAAAAACAACTCAAAACAGCCTCTCATAGCTGTTGGAATCAAATCCCAAAACAAAAACCTGACAGAAAACTAGCTGTTGGAATCTGTCAGAAAATCTGACAGAGTCCGGTCGACCGGGACGGTCGACCGCCAACGGTCAAAAATCCGACCGTTGGGGACCTACGGTCGACCGCCTCGGTCGACCGAGTTTTCCCGAGAGCAAAATAAAGAAATCGGTCGACCGTTGCGGTCGACTGATACTCGTGCACAGTCTGTGCACGTCCGGTCGACCGACCCGGTCGACCGACCACTGTCAGTTCTGAAAAATCAGAACTGCCAGAACCAGAAAATTTGGGAGATGGTTTTATCTTTTAAGTTTTATATTTTAAACTTGTAAAAACTTAGAGTATGAGCCTGTGTCAATACTCTATCATGTTTAAAATATTTTGATATAAATCATTTTGATAAAAGCTTGTTTTTCTCAAAAACTGTTTTTCCAAAAAAAAACTTAAATATTTCTAACTTAATTTCCAAAACATGTTAGGAAATGGATTTTGAAATCATTTTTGAAGCCCTTATAAAAACTGAATAGGTGTGTGTGTGTGTGTGTAATCCCAATCCTCTACTTCTATCATCTAGGTTTTGACACAATTTCTAAAAACAAAAATACAAATCTTGTTTTTCTTTGTCGTCTTGATCTTGTCTTGATCTTAACATCATCATCTTGATCCCGAAGCATCCTAGTTGTGCATAGCTTGGGAATCTTCATTTTTGCGGCGTCCAAACTTGTGAGTCTTTTAGCGGAGCCGTCAAAAACAACTTGTTAAATAACCTGAAATATTCTGAAATAAACATGTTAAATACATAACTAAATATGGTTTGTTATCATCAAAATAATCATGGAGATAAAGGACAAATGGCCTTTGGGCCAACAATAACTAGTTGACGGGTGAGTCTCATCGTGATGATTCCGAGCAAGTTCACTTTTTAAAGAAGAAGAGTAATAATGAAAGTTCCACGGATAACTCAAAACACAAGAATTTAGTGTGCAACTGGTGTCATAAGAAGGGGCACATTAGAGCTGATTGTTGGACTCGAAAGAAGAAAGAAATAACCAGATACTAATGTTGCTGAACTGGCTGAATGGAATGAAGATAAGTGTGATGTTCTATCTTTTACAGACAGATCGGTCGGTAATAAAGATAGATGAATTATTGACTCTGGATGTTCACATCATATCAGTTCCAATAGAAAGATATTCTCCTCGTACACTTCGGTTCAAGCAAGAGAGGTCTTCATGGGGAATTCTACTACGAGCAAGGTGATTGGTGAAAAAACAATCCAGTTTCATTCTCATGATAGATGCATCACTACTCTTCAAGGCGTTCGTCATGTTCTCGATTCAAGGTACAGTCTCATCTCTCTTGGAACCTTACCTGGAGAAGGGTTCAGTTTCAGTTTTGAAGGTGATCTTATTGAAGTTTTCAAAGAAACCCATGTGAAGTTTTAGGCCGAACGTTGTCGGCGATGTTTACATGTTGCGAAATTCAGATGTTACAGTTGGTGAATTGCAGTTATCCTCGGCTTTAAGATGGAAGACTATGATGGTTTCGAGCTCGGATGTTCAGTTTTACCCTGAAAGTAGATTGGGACTAGGCGACACTGACGCATAACAAGAAAATCCAGATCATTACTCCTATGGTGGAGCAAATTCTCATAAATCCTGCGTGAATCAAGGAGATAGTTGGTGATCAAGTTCAGATCGGGCCTAAGCTTATTCGACCTAATCAAGTTGTGAACCCCATGAGGGGGTTATGGAGAAGAGGGAGTGAGATGAAGATGAAGTCAAGAGTTGTTCAATTGTGCACTGATGTGAGCACATGGAGCATGGCAGCTATTCTCGGACTTGGACGTATTCAAGTCAAGGGGGAGATTATTAGGATTAGGAATGGAATACGTCGTGAAGGTGGACGAAACTTCGAAGATCAAAGAACGGACGTGCACAAGAATGTGCAAGTCGACTACTGATCTTGCAACAGAGAGTAAGAGTCTCGAATTTTTTACAGATTCGTTGACTTATACTTATGTATAGTCAACTAATAAACATGATTAGTCGACTTTAACATTGGTATAGTTGACTTATATCGGGTCTGGCTGTTTCCTTTTCTGGATCTATTTTCAGTTTTGAGTTAGATTCGAGTTTTCTTTCCTCTGAGACAATGATTGTTCATATTGATGAAGTTTATATAGGACTAGGAGAGTCCTATGGGTCTATAAATACTCTTGGGGTTGGCCTTCAATATATTGAATGTGACAAAATAAAAAAGAGAGGTTCGTGTGAAAAGTTTTAGCCATAAAAGTTCATTATTCTAGACAGCCATCAAAGGGCTTGTAATCTTCTTAGCGAGAGGTGTAAGTGTTTCTTATTGTACTCCCCCAAAGTTAAATAAAGTTTTTGCCCTTTCTCCCGTGGACGTAGACACAATCTGTTTGATCGGTGGAACCAAGTTAAATTGTGTGTTAGCTTTCTATACTTCGAAATATCTTTTTCTATTATTTCTCTTCTCGTTGCTCATTGATCTTGTGTTACTTCCGCTGCGTCGCCCTAGTGATTGGTCGTGGGGGTAATCCGTTTCACAACAATTAGTATCAGAGCATACATATTGTTATCCTTATAATGTTATGCTAGGAATATCTTTAGTTTGCCAAGATCATCTTGTGCCAAATAGGCAACAACTTCGAAGATTTTGGGTCCAAATTAAATGTATATTATTTCTAGATCACATGTCTAACCCATTGGTACCCATACTTGCTTAGATTTCCACTTGATGGCTAAAGGGGAGTAAAGGAATGTTCTTCTCTCTTTCATTTTTTTTCTTCTTTTCTTTCCTTTTCTTTTTCCTTCTTGTGCTCTCTCTATGTGTGTGTGTTGGGAAGGGGCTACTGTGGAGTGGAATCAAGAGCTCAGCCGCAACGACATATTATAGGAGCGTCTTGAGATAGAGCCGTCATCTTTGGAAAAGCTTTCAGACATAACATAGAAGTGTTCAACATTTTGAGGGGTGCTAGAGGATGGGTTTCAATAGTGTGCTTCAAAGGTACAAGACCACTCAGGAGATCTTGTGAGCTGTTGCCTGCAACAAACACAGCAAACATGGTTGTGCACCAAGTTATGTTCATGGAGAGTAAAACATGATTGCCACATTCAGCGTGATGTGATGTCACTTCGTCACAGTTGTCTAGGGATAGACTTATTATTGGAATTGGGAGGACAGAAATGGGCATAATCACGGAATTGGATGACAAGCCTGCAGAAAGTGCTAATGTTGCACCTGAGAAGGTCATGGTGCAAGGAAGGTTGCGATGATTTGATGTGCTCTTAGAAGTAGGAATACTTATAAATGGTCAATAAGGTTAGCTTTCTGCATAGTTCTTCTACCTCGAAGCCGCTCATACCCTTAACCAACTCATATGAACATGCTTAATGGAACAATATTCAAACTTATTAAAGGACCATGATAAGAAATGGATACACATGCAAGAGAATCTGAATTCTAAATTTTAGTTCGTAAATGTCCGCATATATACAAAACATTATGGTGAAGAATTCTAGGTTTTCAAACTCAAGAAAATTTTCAACTTTCAACTTTTTCTCTCAATCATATGAAACATGGAATTTTTTGCTCCGCTTGTAAGCATCAAATTCATTCCAATTAATCAGCTTGTGAGCAGGAAAATTGTCGTGCCAGTGTTTATCCACATTAAAATTTATTTGATTAATTGTTTAGTACTACAGTGCTATTTTGATTTGGCACTATATGAAACCATTAAAGTGTTTCAGCTGAGAACTTTTGCCATTGACTTTCTGACCTGCTATCATATTGAAGAAAATGATGAAGAAAAATTATTAAAAAACAGCATTGCTAAAGCATTCGATAGAAGTTTGATATAAAAAGGTTGCCACTAGATGTAAGGTATTGGCAATGTTCTTTATCTTTATTGGCTAAAATTTTACAAAGGCAATGGATTTGAATTTCCTTTATTTTTTATTTTTCTCAAGTGGAATGGATTTAAACTATCCCTACATATATAGGACCCTTATCTTTCACTCTTGTCTTTTTTCTATTCAGAATGTAGGCAATGTTAGGATTTTGCTTTGTTTTCAAGAGAAGATGATGGTCCAAGAAGATCCAAATAAGTTAGAGAAGAAGATGATTGCTTGGAGAGAAGAAAAAGAGTAGATCAATGAAAGTTAATTGACTTATAGTCGACTAACAAGACTACTAGTTGACTAATCAGAAGTACTAGTCGGCTAGGGCAGATACAGAGGCAGAAATAGAGAAGGAGCAGTTTACAGTAGTCGATTATATATGTGTACTAATCGACTAATATCAAAAATTAGCCGACTAATCATATGCATTAGTAAACTAATATGGGCATTTTCTGAAGCAGAATCAGTTTTTTTTTCAGGCACCGATTTTTTTTCTGGTGGAGTACGAATATGACTCATTTTCTATTCAATGAAGGATCTGTTTCTAAAGATTAAAGGGTCTATATTCTTCTAGATCAAGGAGATCAACTCCTAATATTATTGATCAAGATTCTTCAAGCATATAATGGCCAAAATCATCTCATAATCCAAATAGAAGTTGTATTGTAAAATTCTATAAATAAAGATTGTACCCAACATTGATCTAAATCTGATCAAAAGAAGAAACAGGTGGAGAACACCAAGGAGATCAGAAGAAAGCCAAGAAAGAGAGGAGCAAGGTGAAGGTGCATAGAGATAAGATAATACTTGTAATCTAGATCTAGGTTAAAGAGGAAGGTGAATACTCTTGTTGCATCAAGAGGAAGGTTACATCTCTTTGTGTCAAGTTATTAATAAAACTCTCTTAAATTCTCTCCCGTGGAGGTAGGCCAAGTTTGAGCCGACCCATGTTAAATCCTTGTATTTTTTTCTTACTGCACTTTTGTCTAGGTATTGCTAGTTTGCTTTACAATAATTTTTCTTTTGCAAGTACTGATCATATTGCCAAGTTCCGCAAACATCGATCATAGGAGTAACAATTGGTATTAGAGTGCCGATTTGACAAAACAGTAGTATTAGAGCATATCAATTTCGCAACAGTAGTATCAGAACTAAAGGTTGACGAAAGGCGATATGTCGAAGATAGAAAGCTCTACAATAAAGTTCGAGGTCGAGAAATTCAATGGCAAAGAACTTCAGTTTATGGCAAAAGAGGGTAACGTTGCTGGCGCAACAGGGTCTTCACAAGACCTTGCAAGGTAAGTCAGGAAAACCTGTAGGTACGTCAAACGAAGATTGGGAGGAGATGGATCTAAAGGCGTCAAGCACGATCCAACTATGTCTCGCAGACGAGGTTACGTACGACGTGATGAATAAAGAAACGGCTACAGGATTATAGTCAAGATTAGAAACATTATATATGATGAAAAGCCTCTCCAACTAGCTATATCTCAAGAAACAACTATATGGGCCACATACGAACGAAAGGACAGCGACGTTGGAGCATTTAAACTTCTTCAACAAGATCATCAGCTAGCTTCTAGCTGATGATATCAAGATCGACGAGGAGGACAAGGCGTTGATACTTCTCAGTTCGCTTCCATAGTCATATGATCACATTGTCACCACCATACTCTACGGTAAGGAAACTCTCATCTTGAAGGAGGTCACATCAACTCTCTTATTTAATGAGATTAGGAAAAGACCAAATCAATAGGAGCAGACAGGATCGGGTTTGGTGGTCACGGGAAGGAAAAGGAAAAGGAGAAGGAAAGAAAGGTTCAGGCTTGTCAAAGACGTGTCACTTTTTCACAGGGAAGGCCATTAGAAGAAGACTGTAAGCATCAGTAAGAGTGGTAGAAGAAGAAGGGGCAAGCCGCGGAGGCAGCGTAGCATTCAGCGGTGTAGAGGTCACCGAAGTATTAATGTCTTCCTATGATGATAACACTTCTCAAGTAAAAGACTGGATATTTAATTCGAGTAGTGCAGTTCATGTATATTCCCAAAAGAGCTATTCAACTCCTTGATTGCAAAGGAGGAAGGAATTGTCAAGATAGTGGATGGCTCAGCTTGCGAGGTCATTGGCACTGGGACAGTCAAGGTTATAGAAAGAGATGGGACGGTGTGTGCTCTGGAGACGGTCTGGTATGTCCCGGAAGCACACTACAATCTAATATCCATAAGGGTGCTCGACGAAAAAGGATGTCGGATCAAGTGCAACAAGATATTGTCACAGTTAGCTAAGGAGACAAAGTAATCATAAAAGGAGAGAAGTGTGAAGGGCTATACAAGCTGAAGGAAGAAAACTCAGTTCGAGGTGGAGTTTCAAAAATAAGCTTGGAAGGAGCTCATTGCGATATGGAGCTTCAATGAAGACTGCAATGGGACTTGAACCGAGTCAAAGTGTTGCGGGAAGGAGAAATGGTGCATTCGGGTAAGGCCCGAGATGGCCCAAGCCATGGCGATAAATCCGCCAAAGATCCCGGGAGAGGGGGCAAGAGTTAAAGGCTTCACGGTATGGTTACAACAAAGGAAAGAATCAAGATAGTATTCCAAAATCTCAAGATATTTTATTAAAGGCTTGAAAAGCAAGTTAAGGTGGAGATTGTAAGGATTTTAGCCTGTTTTCAAGAGGAGATAATGGTCCAAGAAGATCAAAATAAGTTGGAGAAGAAGATGATTGCTTGGAGAGAAGAGAAGAAGATGATCAAGGAAAATTAGTCAACTTATAGTCGACTAATAAGACTACTAGTCGACTAGGGCAGATATAGAGGCAGAAACAGAGGAGCAGTTTACAGTAGTCGACTATATATGTGTACTAGTCAACTAATATCAAGAATTAATCGACTAATCATATGGATTAGTCAACTAATAGGGGCATTTCCCGAAGCATAATCAGTTTCCTTTTCAGGCGCCAATTTTCTTTTCTAGTGAGAACGAACAGGACTCAGTTTCTATTCAATGAAGGGTTTGTTTCTAAAAATTAAAGGGTTTACAATTCTTCTAGATTAAGAGATTAACTCCCAATAGGATTGATCAAGATTCTTCAAGCGTCCAATGACCAAGATCATCTCATAGTCTAAGTAGAAGTTGTATTGTAAAATCCTATAAATAAAGGTTATAACCCAACATTTATCTAATCTCTTCAAAAGAAGAAAAAGATGGAGAACACGAAGGAAATTAGAAGGAAGCCAAGAAAGGGAGGAGCAATGTGAAAGTGCATAGAAATAAGGTAATACTCTTTTAATCTAGGTCTAGATTAAGGAGGAAGGTGAATACCTTTGTTACATCAAGAGCAAAGTTAGATCTTTTTGTATCAAGTTATTAATAAAACTCTCTCAAGTTCTCTCCCCGTGGACGTAGGTCAAGTTTGGGTCGAACCACGTTAAATCCTCGTGCTTTTTCTTATTGCTCTTTTGTATAGGTATTGTTAGTTTGCTTTACAACTGTTTTTCTTTTGCAAGTACTGATCTTGTTAACTCCGCCAGTGTACTAATCACTGCCTGTCCCAAGCCAGGATAAAGGAGGGGGATTGTGGTAGGCCTGTGACAGCCAACATAAAATATTGTCACATACTATAAACATAAACCAAGAACTACATTTTGTTGGGGCGTACCCTACTGAGCGACGCGCTACATCGGAGACCGGGTGTAGTGAAAAGTGGGCAAGGGTTATTAGGTCGTCGTTTATAAACGACGCGCCACATCGGCGCCCGGATGTGGTGTCAAATGCGAAAGAGTTCCCACACTTTTATGAGGGGGTGAGGGTAAAGAAGTTAGCACATGAATATAAGATTAGGTTAGTATCATGGAACATAGGTTCTCTTACAGGTAGATTAGCATGCTATGATTAGACGGAATGTTAGTATTTTGTGTGTGCAGAAAACTAAGTGGGTAGGTGAAAAAGGTAGAATTATAGAGCCTTGGGGTTATAAACTTTGGTATATTGGTAGAGATAAAAATCGCAATGGGGTGAGTGTGATCATAAATAAACAATTGCTGAGGATGTAGTGGAGGTACGAGAAAGGGTGATAGGATTTTACTAGTTAAACTTATTTTAGGTAGGGAGATTTTTAATGTTATTATTGTCTATGCAACACAAGTAGGACTTGATGAGTCTAGTAAGCGTCAATTTTGGGAGGATTTAGATGAGATTGTGCAAGGCATACAAATTATAAAAAAGCTTTTCATAGGCGGTGACCTCAATGGGCATGTAGGAACTAGTCGTTATGAGTTTGATAGTGTACATGGAGGATTTGATTTTGGGGAAAGAAATGAACCAGGTAACTCGATTCTAGATTTTGCTTTGTAATATAATTTGATCTTAGCAAAAATTTGGTTTAGGAAGAACGAGTCTCACTTGATCATTTTTAGAAGTGGATCAAGTGCAAGCCAAATAGATTTCTTTTTAACTAGAAAAGTAGATATAGGTTGTTGTATGGATTGTAAGGTAGTACCAGGTGAGTGTAGTAACCCAACATAGACTCTTAATTTAGATATCCAGATTAGAAAGAAATTTAGAAAGATTAAACGTAAGTTAGATCCTAAGATTAAGTGGTGGCGGCTAAAAGAACGTAACCAAGGAGTTTTTATAGATCGAGTAGTACATGAAGCAGACTAGAAAGCCCAAGATGATCCCAATATAACATGGAACAAAATTGCTAGCTACATTAAAAGAGTAGCTAAAGATATACTTGGTGAGTCACGGGGTGGTGCTCCACCATGTAAGGACACATCATGATGGAATGAAGAGGTATTGCCATTAAGATCAAATTAGACTCTTACAGAGATTTGAAAAAAATTGTGATGAAGTGAGTTTTGAGAGGTATAAGCTAGCCAAGGAGGCAAAGAAAGCTGTACAGAAAGCAAGAGCTAAAGTGTACAAAGAAGTGTATGAGAAGTTGGACACCAAAGAGGTTGAAAAAGATATATATATATAAAGAATTGCTCGAATAAGGGAGAGAGAGACTAGAGACTTATGTACTGTGAGGTGTGTCAAAGATGAGGATCAAAAGGTTTTAGTTCGAGATGAAGAAATCAAAGAAAGATGGAAAAAGTATTTTAACAAATTGTTCAATGGTAGTTTTACTCAACATTTGGATGACTTTACCATTTAGTGCCAGGATATGAACTGTAATTATATGCGCAGAATTAGCGAATCTGAAGTTAAAGAGGCCTTGAAGAGGATGCAGTCAAGGAAAGATGTTGGCCCTGATGGAATTCCTATTGAGGTATGGAGATGCTTAGGAGAGGTGGGCGTGAGATGGCTGACAAACCTCTTTAACAAGATCTGGCTAACTAAAAAGTTACCAAATGAGTGGAGGAAGAGTACCTTAGTACCTCTCTATAAGAACAAGGGTGATATCTAGAGTTGTTCAAACTATCGTGGAATAAAACTCATTTGTCACACCATGAAGCATTGAGAAAGGGTAATTAAACACAGGTTAAGGCAGAATGTTAAAATATCAGAGAACCAGTTTGGGTTCATATCAGAATGATCGACGACAAAGGCTATTCATTTGCTTCGTCAACTTACAGAGCGATTCCGAGAAAGGAAGAGAAATTTGCATATGGTCTTTATTGATTTAGAAAAAACTTATGATAAGGTGCCAAGAGAGATATTATGGTGGACATTGATGAAAAATGGAGTCCCATCAAATATATTGACATAATCAAGGATATATACGATGGAGTAGTGGCAAATGTCAGAACTTATGGAGGCATAACAAATGATTTTTCTATCACAAGTGGATTGCATTAAGGATCTGCATTGAGTCCATTCTTATTTGCCATAGTGATGGATGAGCTTACTAAAGCTATTCAGGATGAGATACCGTGGTGTATGCTATTTGTTAATGATATTGTCCTAGTCGATGAGACGAGAGCTGGAGTAAATACCAAATTGGAGTTATGGAGATAAACTCTAGAATCTAAAAGTTTTAGATTAAACAGGGCCAAAACAGAGTATATGGAGTGTAAATTCAATAAATAGAAAATTTGAGATTATAGTATTATGAGACTAGATGGACAAGAAATACCGATGAGCAGTCATTTTAAGTACTTAGGTACTATTATCCAAAAGGATAGGGAGATCGATAGTGATGTCAACCATAAGATCCAAGTCGGCTAGTTGAAATGGAGGAGCGCAACAGGAGTTTTATGTGATCGTAACATTCTGTTATGGCTGAAGGAAAAGTTTTATCGCACTACTATTAGGCCAGCTTTGTTATATGGCACAGAATGTTAGGCTATAAAGAGATGTCATGCTCAAAAGATGAGTGTAGCAGAGTGATCGGTCGCTAAGATGGCACATTTATTATCATATTCTCATACTTATTATCAAATAAACTCTGCTTGTTCCTAATTATTGTTTAATTTATTTGTAGGCCCATTCCTAAAGGAGAGTGAAGAGAAACGAGCCCAAAAAGCCCACCAAATTCTGATTTAATTCAGAATAAATTCGAAATCAGGGAATCAGGGCAGATCTTGGCAAATCAGAGAGGTTGAAAATTGGTTGAAATGGATCTTCCCAAATCAAGTGGTTAAAGCCAATAATCAAAGATCGTTTCGTCAAAATTAGAAGCTGCAACGAGAAATCCAGAACCAGATAAAGCTGAATCTCAAAACATGGAGCTGTACCCCCCCCCCCCCCGACTGTGGCCACCTGGCCACAGCCAGGCCGCAGATCTGCGGCCAGAGCCGCGGATCGCGGCTCTTTGGTCGAGATAAGGGGAGCGTTTGCTCCCCTTATCTTCTCACGCCTCCCTTCTCTGGTTTTTGCCTATAAAAGGCAGGGTTTTCACTGTAAACAGGAACGATCAAGCAGAGAATAGAACTTAGGATAATTTGTAGTTTGTAACTTAGGTTTTTAGTTTTCTTTTTTTGTAATTTTTACTTTTCTTTATGTAACTGAGAGGAGAGACGACTTTCATGGAGGAATGAGAAAAAGCTTGTACTGCAGGTGATACCAGTGTAAGTGATCTCTTCTTTCATTGTTATTTGAATCGAATTAAAGTTTCGTTTTCTTTCTTTACTCTTGTTTTCTTTTACTCTCTTCTGATGTGTTACAATCCAAGAGAATCCGATAGCCTCGAGACTGCTTAGCCGTTGCAAGTGCCCTTGATGGCCTATGATGATGAACAACCCTTCTCTTGCTAGTATAGTTTGCCTTTTTATTCGTAGTGTAGATCGAGAATGGGGAAGATCCTATACGCCATACTTGATTGCCTTCAAAGACAAGGTAAGTCGTCGCAACGGATCCAAGGTATATGAGCACTGAAGAGGTAAGTAATTTTTAGGTTATCTTTCTTTTCTTTTATTCTTTAGTTTCAATATCACAAGCTCCAACCATCTTTATCACTCTTTTTCGTTTCTTTGTATATAATCTATTTTTCATTTTTCCATCTTCTTAATCCATCATCTTCTTCCTAATTCAACTTAAACAATTTTTCCTTTTTCTTTCAAAAAAACTAAAGAAGAATTTTTAACCATTAATGGTATCTGAAAAGAGAACTTGCTAAACAAACTTCCATCGCTAGTCCCTCCTTGTGGATCACGACCCGCATAGCCACTTGCTATCGCGGTAGTATTGAGCACCTTGCATTACTGTTTTAAAAGTTCTGAAATTCTGTATTTTGTATGCAGGTCATAACTCAATCAAAATTTTGGCGCCGTTGCCGGGGAGGGACGGTAAGTTATTCCCTTTTAGATTTACATTTTTGGTTAACTTTCTTTTTTGTTTTTGGTGTACAGGCTTGACAACAAGGAATCTTTGCTGCAGTGAACATATAAGTGGTCTAGGACTCTGCTTAAGAAAGCAGAGCCAAGAAGCCCTCAGATTTGCTACATTCATGTGGCAATCTGAGTGAACTACTACCTGTATTTTTACAGGTTTGCTGTAGTGTAAAGTTTAATATCTGTAACTATCTATTTTCTTGTTTGTCTCACTGTATTTCTTTTCTAACCTCAACAGTAAAATGATGTTTATTAAATACTAAAACGGTTTAGACTTGCATTTAGGCACGTGTCTAATTCGTTTACATTTTCCCTTACTGTTGAAGAGTGCTGGAGCAAAGGTACGTGTGCATAGCATCTAGTATAAGAACACTTTTGAATTGTTTACGTTGCTTAATGTTGCTTTTCTTGTACACTACACTAAATCAATCTTAAGGGCTTGTCCTATGAACAAGATAAGGTGGGGAAGTCATTACTCTCTCTTAGCCCACAAACAATCTCCTCACTCACTAACCCAAGCCTAACTAAAAATGAGTAAACGTTGGCCCTAGGGACATCTCGGACTCAATTAGGAGATTATCGTAAGGGGAAAGGTGTTGGAATTTGACTCCTGCCAAATCAGTGTCTAGGAAGTGGATTAAGGGCCGAAAGCCTGAAGGTTGGTGGTTACTTAATTAAGGAACGTCTTTGACGGATAACCTCCCACCAATCTCGCCCTGACCTGGCTGATTAGCTTGTGGTCAAAGTCTACATTATACCTCCTATGGACAGTCTAACCAGTTAGGAGTCGTCTAGGTCAAAGGTCTACCTTAACTTATGTTAGAATTTTTTTCCTTTTTGTTTGCTTATTTGTTTGTTTTTTTCTTTGTTTGTGTTTTATTGTGTGATATGACTTATAACAACAATTTTTTCAATTTTAATGGTAATTCATATTACACACCAACCTCTTTTTCGGATATTACCAACCAGGCATATCATAACTTTAACCAACCTAGTGTGCTGGATTGGCCTTATCCGAATCAATATAACCCATGCCCCCAATCTTATAACCATAATTTTCAAAATAATTTCAACTCTTCACAGAGTCAATGGGGATTCACCTCCCCCGAGTCCAATTTTCAACCAACTTGTCCTCCTTATCCACCTTGTCCACAATATTTCCAAGATTCATACTCAGTTCCACCAGTCCAAAATAGAAAACCATCAATTTTGGAAATGAGTATGCGTGAGTCCAAACAATAATCACAAAATCTGATGGACTCACAATTTTACCACCAATTCCAAAACAACACTTCATCTTTTCAAGACCAATCGCAACAAAATGATGAACCTATCAACTATGAAAAGATGCTTGAAGCCATGACTCAGGCTCAAAATGCTCGTAATCATGACATAGATATGATGGTCCAAACTCTACGTTCTCACCGTTTGGCCAGTTCTGATGTCGTTAACCATTCTGTTAGAGCTGAAGAGTCATGTTGTTTTGGAAAACAAAGTTCCATTTCAGCACAATCATTTGAACTTGCCCAAACTCCAAATTTTGAAAATGATATTGACAGTTTGGCAAGTTATTCCTTTCCTGAAATAGAACTTGAGAATGATTATGATCCTGAACCTTAACTTAGTGATTCAATTTTACTTCCTGATTGAATAATGACTCTAGTATCTTCACCTGATTTCAATCGTTTTCCCGAGTCAACATTGGATCCTGCGCCAATTCATCATGAAATTGAATCACCCATCTTTGATGATCATCATATTGAACTTGACCAATTTCGCACTTTTAAAAGTCCTATTGACAAATTGGCAAGTTCTCATTTTTATGAAATTGAACTCAATGAGAAATATGACCTAGATTCTCAAATCTGTGATCCAGTTCAAATTCCCGAATCAATATTGACTCCTGTTTTGTTACCCGACTTGAGTAATATTTTAGAGTCAGTTTTGATTCCCACACCTATCATTCTTGAACTTGAATCACCAATATTAAGTCACATTCCATTGTTGGAAAATGGATATATACTTGAGTTTCAACTTCTTGATTTGGACCCACTTCCTGAACCAATCTCGACTCCTGAACCTTTACTTGACTTAAGTCACTTTCCTGAGTCGGTATTAGTTCCCGTACTTCCTGAGTCCAAGTCAATCATTCTATCTTTTCACACTCCATTTTGGGACAAGACAGTTGACAAAATTGACTCCGAAATTAATTATGGAATTTAGAAATTAGATGGGATTAAATTTTTAATAAAAATCATTCATGTATATATCATTTTAGTGGGTTATATTAGAGAAATTTCTGGTGGGTTCCTTCGAACTCCACGAAAAGTCAATTGGGCCGCATTTCGTGGACCAATCAGACCACCACCGGAACCACCACCTTAAGGTAGTATTTTCCTTCCCTGTCTTCTTTTTCATGCATCTATGCATTAATTCATACATTGAGGACTATGCATGAGATAGGTGTGGGGGAGGGTTCTAACATAACTTAGGTTTTTCTCTTTATTTAAAAAAAACTTAACATTTTCTTTACTTTTAAAAAACTTTTTGAAAATAGAAACAATATTTTGACATATTTTTTGTAAAAAATTATGTCAATTTTAAGGAATAGGAAAATCAAAATTAGGATTTCTTAAACTTAGTCAAAATAAGATTATTTGTTTGATTTTTAGGGTTAGGAAGATAATTTGTCAAAGTAATTTAGTCTTGATCTTTACCTTGATGAAATATGCAAACTTTATACACTTACACACTTAGGGTTCAAAAACAAAAACTCTTATGCCTTATAAAAAGAAAAAAGAAAAAAACTATATAAAAAAGATGAACAAATCTAATTATTGATTAGTTAGGTGCTTTGGCCTAAGCAAGCCTTAGTATTTATGCGAAAGATGATTAGATAAGTTTAAAAAAAAACTATATATAAAAATCCTCTGATTAAGCTGGGTATTTGTGCCTAATAAAGCATAAGTATTCACGCCTAAAAGTGATTCATATAATAAAATCCTTAGTTTTGTGGCCTTATTTGCTCGAGTCCTTAGGGTGTTTTCTCACCCGGTGCCCTAAGACCGTTTGGTTTGGGAGTCATTGATTAAAGGCTCGTTACATGGGCAGATTAGAAAGCCTAATAGAACTAAGGAATAATACCATAATATATATATATATATATATATATATATATATAAATAAGGCATAAGAGTTAGAGTTAAAGAACCCTTAGTCAAAATTTTCACGGTTACAAGGTGCATATGACTTAGGGTAAAGTAATAAGACTAGATGAGAAGTACAATTTGACTCCTTACTTTGATTGATAACAAATTTTGAATAGAGACTAAGTTTAGGAATGAAAAATTTGGTTTTCCTATAACTTATAGATTACTTAAAACTTACAATAATATTTCAAATATTTTTCTTTCAAAATATGTTTCAAAATATTAACATTTTTCTCTTTCTTTATGGATTTTGTGGGTGCAATCCACTGAAAACTATCATGAGACAAAACTCGTCCTCTAGGGAAACCTAGAGGTTTAACGGCTTGTTGCACATGCTCAGTGTAATCGCGTAACCTGCGAAAGTGGTCTAATAATTTTTAGTATAGTATTAGTTGTTTTGCTCGAGGACGAGCAAAAGATAGGTATGGGGGTGTGATCGGTCGCTAAGATTGCACATTTATTATCATATTCTCATACTTATTATTAAATAAATTCTGCTTGTTCCTAATTTTTGTTTAATTTATTTATAGGCCCATTCCTAAAGGAGAGTAAAGAGAAATGAGCCCAAAAAGCCCACCAAATTCTGATTTAATTCAGAATAAATTCGAAATCAGGGAATCAGGGCAGATCTTGGCAAATCAGAGAGGTTGAAAACTGGTTGAAATGGATCTTCCCAAATCAAGTGGTTAAAGCAAATAATCAAAGATCGTTTCGTCAAAATCAGAAGCTGCAACGAGAAATCTAGAACTAGATAAAGCTGAATCTCAAAACGTGGAGCTGTACCCCCCGGCTGTGGCCACCTGGCCACAGCCAGGCCGCGGATCCGCGGCCAGAGCCGCGAATCTTTGGTCGAGATAAGGGGAGCGTTTGCTCCCCTTATCTTCTCACGCCTCCCCCCTTTGGGTTTTTGCCTATAAAAGGCAGGGTTTTCACTGTACACAGGAACGACCAAGCAGAGAATAGAACTTAGGGTAATTTGTAGTTTGTAACTTAGATTTTTAGTTTTCTTTTTATATAATTTTTACTTTTCTTTATGTAACTGAGAGGAGAGACGACTTTCATGGATGAATGAGAAAAAGCTTGTACTGCAGGTGACACCAGTGTAAGTGATCTCTTCTTTCATTCTTATTTGAATCGAATCAAAGTTTCTTTTTCTTTCTTTACTCTTGTTTTCTTTTACTCTCCTCTGATGTGTTGCAATCCAAGAGAATCCGATAGCCTCGAGACTGCTTAGCTGTTGCAAGTGCCCTTGATGGCCTATGGTGATGAACAACCCTTCTTTTGCTAGTATAGTTTGCCCTTTTATTCGTAGTATAGATCGAGAATAGGGAAGATCCTATACGCCATGCTTGATTGCCTTCAAAGACAAGGTAAGTCGTCGCAACGGATCCAAGGTATATGGGCACTGAAGAGGTAAATAATTTTTAGGTTATCTTTCTTTTCTTTTAGTCTTTAGTTTCAATATCACAAGCTCCAACCATCTTTATCACTCTTTTCCATTTCTTTGTATATAATCTATTTTTCATTTTTCCATCTTCTTATTCCACCATCTTCTTCCTAATTCAACTTTAACAATTTTTCCTTTTTCTTTTAAAAAAAAAACTAAAGAAGAATTTTTAACCATTAATGGTATCTGAAAAGAGAACTTGCTAAACAAGCTTCCATCGCTAGTCCCTCCTTGTGGATCACGACCCGCATAGCCACTTGCTATCGCGGTAGTATTGAGCACCTTGCACTACTGTTTTAAAAGTTCTGAAATTCTGTATTTTGTGTGCAGGTTATAACTCAATCACAGAGATGTGCATGCTCGTTGGATGTGTGGTAACACGCGGAGAGATAAGGTGAGAAATGAGGATATTCGTACTAAGATATGTGTAGCTTCTATAAAAGAGAAGATGAGAGAAAATCGCTTACGATGGTTTGTTCATGTGCGACGTAGACCTACAGATGCGTCAGTCTGACGAGTAGAGCATATCAAATTAGGACAAGTTAAAAGAGCACAGGAAAGACCGAAGAAAACATGGATGGAGGTGATACGACAAGATATAGAGGTTAAAGGTCTTAGTGAAGGCATATTGCTCGATAGGAATGAGTGGAAAAAGCTGATCTATGTGCCTGATCTGGCGTAATTCTCTTTAGTTTCATGTAGCCTACCCCAAATACTTGGGACAAATGGCGTTGTTTTTGTTGTTATTGTTGTAAGTACTGATCATATTGCCAAGTTCCGCAAATGACGATCCTAGGAGTAACAATAGGTATTAGAGTGCCGATTTGTCACAACAGTGGTATTAGATCATATCAATTTCGCAACAGGCTAAACTATAAAAAACTAGCATGAACTCTCCATATATGAACAAGTATCTTATAGTATTATTGATAGTTGAAAAGGGCAAAGTTTCCTCTCTTACATTAAAAACCCATTTGTTGGCTAATTAAACAACATATCTTGTACTTTGTGAGTCCATAAAAAATAAAAGAATGAAAAACAAAGGGTTGTAAAGAAATATTCATACATTCAGAACATAAAATGATATGCAGTGTCCTCATGTTTCCTTGTGGAATCTGTTTAGATCAGATACAGGTATGGAACATAGAATAGAATTACGTCCCTTTAGATTAAATTTATTTCATAACTTCCACATGGATGTAAGGGCATCCATATTTTACATCTTATTCAATTCTGAAACATTTGAAGAAGCCTTCGAGTGCTCTCTAATAATTGAAGCTGCTTCAAGTTAGCACTTGCTTCACTAACTAAAAAGTTTCATCTGCAACATACAATATAATTCATAATTGTGGCCTGCAATTTCTATTTCACTGTTTTCAGCAAATGAAGAATATTATAATTTTTCCAAAATTATTAATAGTAAACCCTAATTTTTTTTCAGAGTCCATGCATGCACTAGGCAGTATCAACCCAGTAATATGGGTTGATTACTAGATAGTAATAACAGAAGATGGTAGCTTGCCAGTGTAGTTTGAGCATACCCTACCTATAACCGAAAATTGGAATATATAAATACTTGTCAATATTCAAATTGAGTGTCTGGCGAAAGAACATTATGTACCTTCATTCTACTTCCCAAAAATACCTCCAATAGTTTTATTATTGCCTCATTGAGTGATCAAAAATGTAATTTATTCACTTCATTGGGTTATTAATTCTGCATTAATTGTTATAGTTTGGCTTCTAATCCCAAATACCCAATCAGGCTACATAGCACAAGCTCTGTTGGTGCAAATGGATTCACTAGATGTGGTGGTTGAATTGATGCCCCGATCCGTAAGCATCTCAGTAATAACTTTCCTACAGTGAATTTATGCAAGTTTTTTTCCTTTATTTATCTTATTTTCTTATTTCTGTCAAAGTCTTTTTTTACCTTTTTTGTCATGTGTAATTTCCCAATGTTGTGATGCATATATTAAATTTTCTGTTCAACTCCTAATTGATTATGTTAATCATGGTTGGTTGCATTCTATCTTTCTGGAGTTGAGAATTAAAAGTTTATTTGCTTTGTTTGAACAAGATGATGCATGAGTTGCCTCAAGTTTGAGTCCTTAACTAATATCTATGTAGAGTACATATACTTGTAATAAACAATAAATATTTGAGTTCAGTTGCAAACAGTAGGAAACCATGTATAAACTAAAGATCATATACAATAGAAAATGATAAAAGAGAAGAGGCAAAAGGGTACTACAGCATGCAGTGAGCAACAAGCAAACAGAACAAGTAATTAATCTCTTGTGTGAATTCTTCATGTGCTTCATTGTATTTATAATATAATAAATAGCTAAGAAGAAGGATCTTAGTTGTTTCTACACATTATCATCTGTTTCTTCCAAGATCTTATAAGACTATAGTAAAGCTCTTCTTCTTGAGGAGCTTCTCTGCTTGATTAGATGGTGGCAGCAGACGGTGCATAGGATGATGACAGGGCAGGAGCAGGCGAGGACCTAACCTTGCAGACCAGTTTTGTTGCTCTTAACGAGTACGGCAAGAGGAAAGAGGCCAGCGTCATTGAACCTAGTTGGTGCAAGCTCACTTTCAACGGAAGGGGAAGGTGAGAAAGCTGCAAGCATTGGGAATATAAAGAGGGTGAAGAATTGTGTGCGTGCGAGAGAGAGAAGCAAGCAATAAAAAGATTATGCTTTATATAGATGGAATAAAGAATGTGGTAAAATAAAATTACTAGGACCTACTAATAATCTCATACTACTAAAGTATACAAGGAAGTAAAGTCCTATTGATCATAAAACAATTTGAGATAAGGGTTTCTAGAAAAGTAGTGAATAAAAAACAATTTTCTTTTAATAGCTGTGGATAGGAAGTTGAATGTTATTGTTGGAGGACTAAGCTTAGCATCCACTAAGTTCCTAGATGTTAAATGTTGCTTCCGAAAGTTGAATATTATTATCAAAGAACTAAGTTTAGCATCCACCATGCACGCGTTAATTATGCTCCAACTATACATCAAAAGAAATGCAGGTACGAGGAAGAAAATGTTGGGGTTTATGCCCTCTTGGTTTCTAAAATTTGAAAGGGAGCAGAAATTGTCTTGAATTTAGTAGAAGATTCCTTGAGACAAAATGGTGGATTGTATGTCATGAATGTGTGGAGTTCACTAATGATGCATTAAAGAAATTTATTTAGGATATGAATGGATTATGTGTTCAGTAAGTTCCACAACATTTTTGTTTAGAATATAATTGGTTCTGTGTAAGAAGACATGTAGTATTGAGAAGTTCAAAGTGCTAAGGGTATCCTGATAATTTTCTCAAGAAAAATTTCTAATTAATTCATCATCCTCAGCCCTATTTAAACCTCCAACACCATTTCCTATTTAATCAATCCAAGTAAAATTTTTCTCAATTTTTAATTTTCAACTAGGCATGTCCTTTAATTTTAATTTGGGAGTTTAGATCAAGTACATCAAGGACCATCTCTGAGATCTCATTTTTTATTTCGCCAGGGTCATTCTTGAGAGTATAGAGTGATTTCATTTTACTCTTAGAAAGTCATGCTCTCATAGCTTGCGACATTTGAGAAGATCCAATAAAAGCTAATTCAACTTTCAGGTAAAAATTAATTCACGTGTATGTTTACTATGTAGGTTATGGATAATCTTTTCATACTTTATTGAGGTATATAGTGTAATGTACTTCACCAGCCCCAGAATCAACCCTCTCTTTTCTTCGCAACACCTGCGACAATGAGCAGCCACAATGCTGACTTTCCATCAGCCATATCCATCGACAACTCCAAGTAAGAGATCATTAGCATTTGCATTGCCATATTGATTGTACTCGCATTCATTCGCCTTCTTATCTACACATGATGGAGGAATCTTCCAAAGTGAAGACCCCCTTGCCGGGTGGTGAAAAAAAGTGGGTCAAAGAATTGGAGCTCGTGGCGCTGTCGGTAACGATCTCAGAGACGGAACAGCTGGGTTTGAAGCAGATGAATGCTACTGTTGCTGCAACGAGTTTTAGGTAGGGGAGGAGTCCTGTGTCCTCCCCCGTCGTGTGGTAATGCACCACGAATGCGCCCTCAAAAACTTCAAGATGTATCACATTTGCCTACTGAGCTGCATGGAACCACCTTCCTCTGTCCCTGCCGTGGACCCTCCTTCCTCTAACTCCATTGCTGACAACACCAACGAGAGCTGATTTTTTTCGCTTTTTATTGTAATAAATAATTAATTATGATCATCTCATCTGTTACAAATTATATAATAAATAATAAATAGATATAAAGGGTTATGCTATGCTCTAGTTCTCTTTAGTTGTGACATAGTTGATCTTGAGATTGTGATCCTCGAGTGTTTTCTAGAGATAATAAATAGTACATCCTGTTATTTTTTTATATATGAAAGAAGAAAGATATTAGACCTTTGTCCAGTGATATTTTCCGCAGGGTTTTCCACGTAAAATTTGATGCCTTGATTTTGTGCTTGTTGATTTGTTAATTATTGCTAGAGTAGCATTGTGGTGTTAGTTTATTAATTGAGCCGGTGCACACATTAAAGTTAATCCCGTTTTATCCTCAACAAGATCTGATATGGATTTATTTCTTGATTTTTTATTTCTTGTACTTGTTTTATATATGACAAATTATGCTTTCAATGCTGTTGGGGGTGATGTGGGTTTGAAGATTGGGCCTTTTGTTTAATATTGTATTTTGGTCAGACAAAGGAAACGGTTTTAAATTTGTGTTTAATTCATTTATTTTTCGTCTTTTAATTAAAATACATGGATTGAAGTCTTATGATGAACTTTTTAAGAACTAGGACCATGAGAATTATCCAACAAACAAGAACTAAGTAGAAGAGCAGATAAGAAATTACTGAAACAAAACGACGTATAAGGAAAACTTATAATAACAGTCCATATATATTGTTTACATGATCGAATAAAATCTGAAAGGGCAGTTTCATGACTGCATTCTAAGGGCCGGATGGCCTTAGGTTTTATATATGCCAACAAAATTCTAGCATAAGAATTTTGTTATTCTTTAGATCGCTTTATTCCAATTGCCTTCGAACTCCAAAAATATTGTCATTAGTTTGTATCATTAATACAAGAAGTAATTTATTTTCAACAATATAGAATTGTCCTTTGCTCAGAATCCTTGAATCCTTAATAAAAGAATCACCATCAAATGTCTATAACATTTATTTGTGTTTAAATCAGTTTTGATAGATTTAGAATTTAATTTCGAATGTTTCTTAATATTTTTATAGTTTAAGTCTACGACGATATAAGAAAAGAGGATTAGAAATTAGAAACATGTTGAGCTTCAAACAAGCTTGTCTAGGTTAAGTAATGATTTTTTTTAAATGACATAGAGTTGGACTTTGAAGAGAATAAAGCATGTAAAATTTTAGAGGGCAGATTTAGGAATATGTATGATTAGTTTTCTTGAGAAAGTTAGGCTCTTAATTTATTTGACGAAATAAGAGCTTGAAGGACCTTGTGGTTCCATCCTAAAAGGTTAACCTATTAGGTGGAGTGGCCCAAATCTTTATATACCGAAGACCATCCCCATATCTAGTTGATGTGTGGGACTATTTGTTCAACCCAAATCCATACAATCTCCACTCGAACAAAGAATCTCCATACAAGCTCAACTTTCTTCATAATGGAAGACCAAATGCTCGATCGAGATCCAACTCTTCACTGCGTTGGACAGATCACGCCTTATGTGAAGCACCAACTGCAGCCGACCCCATTACAAAAGAGCACCACTGTTAAATATCTTGTGAGCCTAACAAGTGCTTTACAGGGGCTCATTACTACGCCTTTTTGCGCCAAATTGAAGGGATCAACAATATCAATCATCACCCACACACACGACTAAGTTCGGGGCATAGCTCTGATACCAATTGAAGGACTTTGGGGTTTCATCCTAAAAGGTTAACCTATTAGGTGGAGTGGCCCAAATCCTTATATACCCAAGACAATCCCCATATGTAGTCAATGTGTGGGACTATTTATTCGACCCAAATCTCAACAGAGCTATTTTAGTTGATACTAACAAGTCTAGAAGTGAAATTATATAAAATTTTTTTGAATACCATACTTTTAGCTTGTTTGAGGAGAATGAGAAATGTAACGAGTAAGAAAATGGCCATGCTCATGACAAGCCCAAAATTATCATCATCATCATCATCAAACTCAGTATTTCAGACTCAAAAAATAAAAAAAATAAAAAACCAATCTTTACACTCCAAAAAATTGTAAGATCGAGGTATTTCAGACTCAAGAAATTATCATCATTATCATCGTCATCATCAAACTATAAATCCCCTCTTTACACTCAGAAAAAAAATCCAAGCACCATGAGCTACTGCCGCTCCATCACCAGGAGCTCCACCACCACCACCGAGCACCACGAGCCACCGAGCACTATGAGCTCCACCACCGAGCACCACCACCAAACACCACGAGCCACCGCCACTGAGCTCCCAAATACCAACCACCGCCATCGAGCTCCACCACCGTCATTGAGCTCCATTCGCCCTCCAATCGGACCCTAATGTTGCTCTGCTCGGAATAGAGCTCTCGCTACAGCCTGGTTCTATCATGTGCGTCCCACCTCCATCGCCTCCATCCTCTGCCCTTCGCCGGAGGACGACAACGAGGGCCCATACTTTGACCTGCTGGACAATGGCAAGGGCCAATACTTCGATCCGCGGAGCTCTACGCCAAGGAAGCAATGATGCATGGCAAGCACGATGGAGGAATTTAAGAGGTCGGCACTGGAGGCGGTGAGCAGGGCTTGCTGGTGGTTCTAATGAGGAATTTGAGAGAGAGAACTTTTTTGGGAGAATTTGAGCGGGTGAGATTTTATTTTTTTGGGTGGGAATTAATTTTTTTCAGAAAACACGTCAGTTCATTTTTAGAACCAACGTTTTAAGTATTTTCTTATTTTTTGTTTTAGTTTCCATGTCGGTTTGTTGGAGAACCGACGTAAACTTTTACAAAAAAAAATATTTTTTGGGTTTCTATGTCGGTTCTTTGGAGAACCAACGTTGTAAGTTTTTGAACATATTACAAAATTGTCACCACCTCTATTTTTTGAGTTTTTACGTCGGTTCTTTGAAGAACCGGCATCATAAGATTTTCAACATATTACAAAAAATGCCACCGCCTCTATTTCACATCGTTGTGTTACTGAAACCGATGTCAAACGTGCGACGTGAAAGCCCAATTCTGTACTAATGTGGATTTGAAACTCAGACCTCTTGCCCACTACAAAGAGGTTTTGCGTCATTATGAGTTTTTACAACCTCATATCTCATTTTGTTTCAGTAATTCCCTATCTGCTCTTCTACTTAGTTCTTGATTGTTGGATAATTCTCATGGTCCATGTTCTTAAACAGTTCATCATAAGACTTCAATCCATGTATTTTAATTAAAAGACAAAAACTGAAATGAATTAAACCCAATCTCAGAACCATTTTCTTTGTCTGACCAAAATACAATATTAAACAAAAGCCCCAATCTTCAAACCCACATCACACCCAACAGCATTAAAAGCATCATTTGTCATATGTAAAACAAGTATAAGAAACAAAGAAATGAAGAAATAAATCCATAGCAGATCTTGTTGAGGATAAAACGAGATTAGTTTTAATGTGTGCACCGGCTCAATTAATAAACTAATACCACAATGCTACTCTAGCAATAACTAGCAAATCAACATGCACAAAATCAAGGCATCAAATTTTACGTGGAAAACCCTGCGAAAAATATCACGGGACAAAGGTCCAATATCTTTCTTCTTTCAGTATATAAAAAATAACGGGATATACTATTTATCTTCTCTAGAAAACACTCGAGGATCACAATCTCAAGATCAACTCTGTCACAACTAAAGAGAACTAGAGCATAGCATAACTCTTTATATCTATTTATTATTTATTATATAATTTGTAACAGATGAGGTGATCGTAGTTAATTATTATTACAATCAAAAGGAAAAAATCTGCTCCCGCTGATATTGTCAGCAGCAAAGTTAGAGGGAGGGTCCAAGGCAAGGTCAGAAAAAGGCGATTCCACGTAGCACAGCGGACATAAGCGATACATCTTGAAATTTTTGAGGGTGCATTCGTGGTGCATTACCACACGACAGGAGAGGACATGGACCTCCTCCCCTGCCTGAAACTCGCTGCGGCAACAACAACATTCATCTGCTGCCCTCAAACCCAGCTGCTTCCTCTCTGAGATTGTCGCCGGCAACGTCACGAGCTCCAATTCTTCGACTTACTTTTTTTGCACCACCCGACAAGGGGGTCTTCGCTTCGGGAGATTTCTCCACCATGTGTAGATAAGGCAAGTGAATGCGAGTACTATCAATATATAGCAATGCAAATGCTAATAATCTCTGACTTAGAGTTGTCAATGGATACGGCTGATGGAAAGTCGGCATTATGGCTGCTAATCATCGCATGTGTTGCGAGGAAAAGAGGGGGTTGGTTCTGGGGCTGGTGAAGTACATTACACTATATACCTCAATAAAGTATGAAAAGATTATCCATAACCCACATAGTAAACATACACGTGAATTAATTCTACCTGAAAGTTAGATTATCTTTTATTGGATCTTCTCAAATGTCGCAAGCTATGAGAGCATGACTTTCCTAAGAGTAAAATGAAATCACTCTATACTCTCAAGAATGACCCTGGCGAAATAAAAAATGAGATCTCAGAGATGGTCCCTTGATGCACTTGATCTAAACTCCCAAATTAAAATTAAAGAACATGCCTAGTTGAAAATTAAAAATTGAGAAAAATCTTACTTGGCATTGATCAAATAGGGAATGGTGTAGTGGGTTTAAATAGGGCCGAGGATAATGAATTAATTAGAAAACCATTTTTGAAAACTTATCAGGTTATCCCTCAGCACTTTGAACTTCTCAATACCACGTCTTCTTACAAAGACTTAGTTATTTTCAAACCAAAAATGTTGTGTAACTTACTGAACACATAATTCATTCATGTCCTAAATAAATCTCTTTAATGCATCATAAATGGAGTCCACACATTCATGACATACATGCCACAATTTTTTCACAAAGAAGCTTTTACTAACTCCAAGACATTGTGACAAAATTTCATTTCCCTTCAAATTTTAGAAAACAAGAGGGGCATAAATCGCACATTTTCTTCCTCGTACCTTTATCTCTTTTGACATATAGTTGGAGCACAATTAATGCGTGCATGGTGGATGCTAAACTGAGTCCTTCGACAATAACATTCAACTTCTGAGCAGCATAACATCTGGGAACCTAGTCGATGCTAAACTTAATCCTTCGACAATTACATTCAACTTCCTACCCACAGCTATTAAAAGAACATTGTTTTTTATCCACTGCTTTTCTAGAAACCCTTATTTCAAATTACTTTCTAATCAACAGGACTCTGCTTCCTTTATACTTGAGTAGTATGAGATTATTAGTAGGTTCTAGTAATTTTACTTCACTACATTCTTTATTCCATCTCTATAAAGCATAATCTTTTTGCTGCTTGATTCTCTCTCTTACACACAATTCTTCACCCTCTATATATTCTCAATACCTGCAACTTTCTCACCTTCTCCTTTCTTTAAGAGTGAGCTTGCACCAACTATCTTCAATGACGTTGGCCTCTCTCCCCTCTTGCAGTACTCGTTAAGAGCAACAAAGCTGGTCTGCAAGGTTGGGTCCTCACCTCTGTCGTCCTCGCCTGCTCATGCCTTGTCGTCATCTTATGCACCGTCTGCTGCCACCGTCTCATCAAGCAGAATCTCCTCAAGAAGTACTTTACTATAGTCCGATAAGATTTAGGGAGAAACAGATGATAATGTGTAGTAACAGCTAAAAAGATCCTTCTTCTTTGCTATTTATTATATTACAAATACAATGAAGCACAGGAAGAATTCACACGAGATTAATTACTTGTTTTGTTTGCTTGTTGCTCACGTGCATTCTATTGTATCCTTTTGCCTCTTCTCTTTTATCATTTTCTATTGTATATGATCTATATTTTATACATGGTTTCTTACTATTTACAATTGAACTCAAATATATTTATTGTTTGTTACAAGTACATGTACTCCATATAAACATTAAGGACTCGAGGCAACTCATGCATTATCTTTGTTCAAACAAAGCAAATAAACTTTTAATTCTCAACTCCAGAAAGACAGAATGCAACCAACCATGATCAACATAATCAATTAGGAGTTGAACAAAAAATTTAATATATGCATCACAATGTTTGCTCGGGAAAAATTTGGAGAATCGTAATAAAATTTCCTTGAATCAATGAAAGATTATAACAATCTCAAAAATTTCGATTACAAGAGAGAAGATGTTCAAACTTAAATATTCTCTTTGTTTAATGCTAGGTTCTTAATGTAGCGGTGGAAAGTGAATCTTGTTTTCCGTTGACCGGGTGAACGTCACTATCTTCTGGGAATCTTCTCTTCAGACTATGGAAGGAGTAGCATGTCCAATGAAATCTCAAAGAGATTTAAGGAAAAACAAACTTGTACTCAGCAAGTTGTTAGCAGAGTTACTCTTTCTTCAGTATTCCTCCGACTAAGAGAATCCAACCAAAATCCTCTTCCAAAAATCTCAGCGCTCTTCAATAGAGAACTGGGCTATTTATAGGGGTTTGACGGGTAAACCCTCCCCTAAAAAACCTCCATAATGGGGGTTTACGTGGGTGATAACTATCCTGATAATGAAGGCAGTTACAACTGAGACGCAGAGCTCTTCCATAGTTGAAATGCGGGTTTCGAGCCTCGCGTGTTGGATGCCAACTCCAAATCTTGCTAGACGCGGGCTTCGAACTCTGCTAAACATGGGCTTCGGGCTCTGCGTCTTGAGATTGCAGTGACGTTGAGACGCGGGCTTCGAACCTTTCGTCTTGGCACTGCAATGATGCTGGGACGTGGGTTTCGAGCTCTGCGTCAATGCAGCGAAGTGGAGACGCGGACTTCGAACACTGCGTCTTGACTAATGCAGTGAAGCGGAGACGCGGACTTCGCTGCACGTGTCTTGGTGCTGTAGTGAAGCGGAGACGCGGACTTCGTTCCACACGTCTCGGCGCTGTAGTGAAGCGGAGATGCGAACTTCGCTCCGCGTGTCTTGGCGTTGTAGTGAAGCGGAGACGCGGGCTTTTAAGCCCTGCATTTTGGCCATTGCATTGAAACTGGGACACTGATTTTGAGCCCTGTATTTTGACTTTGCATAAATGGCTCTGATTAGCCTCGCGTCTAGAGTACAGACTCTACTCTCTGATGACTTATCCTCAGTGATTTTTAGATAGTCTACATAACCTCCTCCAAAGTTTTCAAAACTTAGCAGTTGACTGGGACGGGTTTCAAAACACTTTAGATTTTTCTTCTGGCAGCAAGCTCTCAAGAATGGACTAGCAATCTTCTGAGATATCTTGAGCCTGATCTTGTACGGATTTTGGTCTTTGTGAGTGTACTGTTAAACTCTTTGAAGCCACCAGAAATGATCGTTGTGAGTGTCTGGGTATGCAGTCTGGACCTCCTCGGTGCTCTGAGTTGGTAGTTGGTGTACTATTAAACCAGAGAGAATAGTCATCAGTTTGTGCCAGTGTACTATTGAACTGATTGCATAAGTAAAGACTGTACACAAGTCTTTTAAACGTAGAGGTCATGTTGTCGTGGAGACGCGGACCTTATCTGAAGTAGAAACACAATTCTCATTTATTGGAGACGCGAACATCGAAGTAGAAACACAGCTTTCACTTTGTTTAAGTAACGCAGACTTCAAGATGGAGACGCAGACATCTCATTGTTGAAGAAACACGGCCATGCTGCTTTGCCGAGACGCAAACCAGAGAATACTAGAAAGACGCGGTCTTTGAAGTGGAGACGCAGCCTTCACTTTGCTTGAAGTAACATAGACTTCAAGGTGGAGACACGGTCCTTCTTTAGAGAGACGTTGCCCTGTTAAACGCGAGAACCGCATTTGAGGCGCATTACCACGCGTCGGTCGGAGCTTGAAGAGACGCCATTCTCTTAGTATGCGAGGTCCGCGTTTGAGGCGCACTGCCACGCGTCAAGTGGAGCTGGAAGAGACGTCGTTCTCTTAATACGCGAGGTCCGCGTTTGAGGTGCATTGCCACGCGTCAAGCGAAGATTGGGCTCGAGATATGTGCCACGTATCTCGGTGGATTATTGCGTCTATAAAAGACATCAGCCTTTCAAGAGTCATCATTAGACTCTTTTTCTTCTCCGCTGAGCTTCGCGTCAGGAGCTTTCAGAACTCTTAAGAAAAGCTCCGAGCTTCTTTTTTTCCCCTTCTTTTACAAAGAATTCTCGGTTAAAATGGCCCCAAAAACAAAACATGTGGCTTCGTCCTCGAGCGCTGCTGCTCCAGAGGTCCAAATGGGCGGCTCTTCCACGTAGGAGGTCCCATTTCAAGTAAAGAACCATTTGACCTGGTTTTCGCCATTAAGGGACTTGAAGAGTTATCCTAACTCTTAAGTCTCTTCTGAACTGAACCGCCAATGCGGGGCTCACTCCCGTGTTTTTGACATCAGGACGCGGCTCTTGCACTGGTAGGCAAGACACGCGTTTGACAACCTCCGCGTCTTCGCTTCATCAGCTCGTGTCTATATCTGTTTGTTGAACGCGGGCTTTGTTGAGCCTTGCCTTTGATCCCAACACTTAGAGAATTTTCTTAAGTGGGGGAGTTCATACGCGGATTTCATGTGAACCTCACGACTCTGAGGCTGGACGCGAGCTTCACTTAGTCTCGCGTCTGAGTCCAACACTTAGAGAAATTTCTAAGTTGTGAAATTTAAAACGCAGGCTTCATGCGAGCCTCGCGTCTTTGAGTTTAGACGTGATTTTCGCTGATCTCCACGTCTAGACTCAACCTCGCGTCTAAGATTCAAATACTTAGTCATTTTTCTTTTAGATTTCTGACTGTGTATTGTCCCTTTTTTGCAGTGCGATATTCCTCCAACCCTCCGTCCAAGAAGTGCCATTTTGGCCATGTCGGTGGCGCTGACCCGAACATGATCTTCTGTCTACAAAGGACTGCTCTGGTGACTGCTGGCAGGTCAAATGAACGAAAGAATAGGATCATCAATGCTAGCATGCTGACCCTTCAGGAGATCATTTCTGATGGCCATTTGGAGTCGGACTCCCGTGCTGTGCTGAGGAAGCCCGACTTCTTCGGCGACTCAATCGAAGAAGATGAAGTCGCTCTGTATGATGGGGACTATAAATGGCTTCGCCAGATTGGCAGCAGAAGGTTCTACCTCCCGAATATGGAGCGAATGTACCTTTTGGCCTATCTTCAACACATGTCCGTGTGTCGGACAATAGATTGGGAGTTGGTAAGGCCCTTCTCTGGAGTCATCTTGGGAAAGATAGGTGCCCACGAAGCCTACACCTTCGGTCATGGGAGGGATGTGCTGAGGTTACAGCCTGACTTGGTCAGAGCTGAGTACCGGACGGGAAAGAACCCTCAGCTCGCCGCCACCTTCATCAATCAATTCCTGAAGGTGAGGGGTGATTTTCCTCCGAAATTTTGTGCCCCCGGCTGGGTCCATTCTACCGATAAGAATTGGTGGGGTAGAATGGTGGGGTTTGCTCTGGCATAATTTGAAGATCTTCTGCTACATACTGGGCTGTATAGGGTCGTCGAGGCGGCTCAATACGGCATCCCGCATAGCACCCAACATTTTTACGCTATCCAGGAGCGTTATAATCCAGAGATTTGTGCATTCTCTACTCCTATCAGGGAAATGTCATGAGATGTATGAAGTCTCAGAGCTGATGATTGGAGACGCCCCTTATGAGGAGTGCGTCCCGTCAACTGAGGAGCTACATCTACTGAAGAAGAGTGATCATCTAGTGTACGAGACGTATTGGAAAGTGTTGTGTCAATTCTACATTTGCGGCCAAGTGACCGGAGGGAGGAGCGGGGGGCTCAAGCAAATGTCATGGGCAACTTATCTGTTCCCCAGAGCGAATAAGGTTGCCCCGGTGTCCCGGCTAGCTCCAAGCCCTGATGAGAAAATTTTCAAAAAATCAGTGCCTCCACCAATTCCTACACCACCGAGTCCAACGAAGACACCTTCAAACCAGACACGGTCTTTGAGAGCTTCCATCATCAAGCGAAAGTTCTGATGTCTGACCAGGCCCTGTTGGCGGGATTCCTCATGCTATGGCTAAAGCAATGTGTGGTGCCCACACTACCGCATGAGGTGATTGTTGCTGACGTGGTGTATCCGGTGGTCCTGCTTGCCTATGGGAAGTCCATCGCCCTTCTCCCAGCGATGGTGGTCGAGATCTAGAGTGGGCTACGTGCGTTAGGCAAAGAACTTCTGCCAAATGAAAGCAATCGTGGATGCAGAGGGCCACTCAGTAACAGATTCTAACGGTCGTCCCCTGGTCAAGACTCCTAGTCCCAGGGTCGAGCTCCCATATAGTACTTGATGGCCTGGTACGTTATGCATTGTCCCTCGCTGATGACGGCGGTTTCTGCCTCTGAGGGTTTCACACCTTACGTGTAGCGATTGGAGAATTCGAGCTGGCTGCACTATTATATGTTCTTCATTCGGAAAATGATCCTGAACGGGAACAATTACCAGTTGGACAAGTGCTTCCCTGAGATTCATGATGCGTCTTACGGGGACAAATTTACCGATCTTGTTGGTCCAGATGGCTTCACTCGGTTATCCTCCGGCATCTTTTGGTGGCTGATCAACATCCAGCCCCGGTACTTGGTGTTTCAGCAAGGGAATTCCTGCACATTGAGCCTTGTATGCCTTGCTGGTTTGCCCGACAGTTTGGTTACGACCAGCTGTACATTGGCAACCCAATCCGAGTCTTCACTTCAGTGGGAATCTATTTGAAGGAGCCTGGGCCTGATTTTACCGCATAGAGGGAGGGATTGGAGCTATCTTTACCCTCCCTCACAAGACGCCCAACTCTTATGCCAGTTTTGACTTTTGTTCGTGGTACTTCATGGCGAATAAGGTGCCCGGATTTGGAATAAACACTTCATGAATCGAGGGCATCAAATCCATGTACAAGGCCAAGTCGGGACCAAGGGTTGTCGGTTACGGGGGTGACCGAGTACCAAGAGGCCGAGAGAGAAGCAGAAAGGGAGGCCAGGAGGAATGCTAGCAGGACAGGAGCAGCTCTGGTGTTGGAGTCTAGGGCGGAAGACGCAGAGAAACACCCTGTCCGGAGGGCTTGACAAGCTGTGTCCAAGCGTCCTCGAGCCTCTGCCTCCCATGACGAGCCCAGCCCGAAGAAGGCTAGAGAAAAGGATCTGAGGCTAAAGCTTCAGCCCGGATGCTTGAAGTAATCCCTCCTGGTACTGAGAAGCAAGGGGGCAGAAGAAGAAGATGAGGAGGAGGCAGTCCCAACATTTCGCCCCCGAGGTCTGCGCAGCAGGGGTCCTGCGAGTTTGGCGGAAGGAGAGCCTGCAGGCGAATCCCCTGTGATCGAAGGGGCTAATCAACTTGCAACCTCTTCGGCTCAAGAGAAAGGGGTGAAGGCGTCGCAACTGGGTTCTCCCAGTGTTTTAATGCCTACTTCCCGTGTTGCGGAGCCCAGCCCCACCATCAGAGTTCTTAGTGTAAGGCCCCAAATCACTAAAACTTCATGGGTCCAATTGTCGTCTTCGTCGTCTAAGGAGCACAAATATTATTCTGGCGAAGAAGTCGACTTCGGTGACGAACCCACTCTTCCTGATACCAGCAAATTCTCGCATATTTCAGAGGAAGAGATGCAGGTGTATGTCCCTGTGATGGTTCTGCCGTCGGGAGAGATTGCTACCGCTGAGGGTATTTCTTCGATCCTCCTTAACTGTTTCTCCATCAAGTTGGGAAAATGTTTTAACATTTCATTTGAATTTATTCTACAGGGGTGGCTACTGGTAGCGAAGCCACAACTTCTTCTCACATTGAGGAGATGATACAGGAGCTGGCCCAGCAGGAGGGCCTCGAAGTTCCAGCTACCGGGATGCCTCGTGAGGGTGTAACCACCGAGATTGGGGAACCCTTATCTCCAAGCAGCCTGTCTAAAGATTTGTCGTCTTCAGATTCTCAACTTGGTAAGAGCAGAGATGTGCCATATACTCTCGCTTTTATTATTATTGCTAAGTATTTGGGCTGTAAATTCTTTATTTGACCGTAAAGAAAGTTACAACGGATCAAATATCTGATTACAAAGGGGAGATATTCAAGCTCAAATCTCCCTTTGTTTAATATCGGTTCTTGATGTAGCGATAGAAAGTGAATCTTGTTTTCCTTTAACGCGTGAACGTCACGACCTCTTGGGAATCTTCTCTTTAGATGGTGGACGAAGTAACACAGTTTCTGTCCAACAAAAACAAATCTCAAAGAGACTTTAAGCAAGAACCAACTTGAGCTCAGAAAGTTGTTTAGAAGAGTTTTTCTCCTTTGTATTTCTCAGCTGGAGATTCTAGTCTTTCTAAGGCTTACAACCAAAGTTCTTCTGACAAAAAATTCCCGACCCTTGCAACCAAAATTTTTCCGCCTCCTTGCTCAATAGCGAACTGAGTTATTTATAAGGGTCTCATGGGGTAAAACTCTCCCCTAAAAACCCTCCATAATAGGGGTTAACTCCCTCATTACGTGGGCAGTAAATGACCAAGTAATGAGGGCAGTTATAACCGAGACGCAGGCTTTAGGCTCTCGCGTCTTGATACTGTACTAATGTAAGGACGCAGGCTTCAAGTCGCCTCTTGGTTATTACAGAGCAGCTGGGACGCGGGTTTCAACCCTCGTATCTTGGTATTGTACTGATGCTGAGGCGCGGTGTCCATGCTCTGCGCCTTAGCATTATAAGAGTGGCTATAATTAGCCTTGCGTCTGAAGTATAGACTCTGTTTTTTGATGACTTGTCTTCAGTGATTTTTAAACAGTCTACAGAACCCCCTCCAAAGTTTTCGATATTCCGCGGTTGACTGGGACGGATTTCGAAATACTTTGGTCTCTGATTGAATTCATACTTCTCATGATTGGACTGACAATCATTTGAGATACTATGAGCTTGATCTTGTCTGGAATATGGTCTTCGTGAGTGTACTGCAAAACCCTTTGAAGCTGCCAGAGATGATCGTCGTGAGTGTCTAGATACACAGTCCAGACCTCCTCAGTGCTCTGAGCTGGTTGTTGGTGTACTTTTGAACCAGGGTAAATAATCATCTACTTGTGTCAGTGTACTGTTGAACTGATTACAGAAGCGAAGACTGAATGCAAGTCTTGTAGATGCAGAGGTTATGTCATTTCAGAGATGCAATCCTCATTGCTAAAGAAACGCGGCCTCTAAAGGGACACGATTTTGAAGTGAAGACGCATCTCTTACCCTGTTGACTAAGTCCCGCATTCTGGGTGTGTTGCCACGTGTCTAGCAAAGATGAGGGGACATCTTTCCCTCAGTGCGCGAAATTCACATCCGTTTAAGACGTGTGCCACGTGTCGGGCGAAGATTGGCCCTCGAGACACGCGCCGCGTATCTCTGCAGATCACTGTGTCTATAAAAGACAATAGTCTTTCAAGAGTCATCATTAGGCTCTTCTTCTTCTTCACTAAGCCTTGTATCAAGAGTTAAGAAAAGCCCTAAAGCTCCGTCCACTTTCCTTCGTCTTTAACACCGATTTCTGGTCGAAATGGCACCAAAGACCAAGCCTGTTGTCTCGTCCTCGAGCGCTATCGCTCTAGAGATTCAAATGGGCGGCTCTTCCACGCATGAGGCCTCCATTCAGGTAGTAAAACCATCTGAACTAAAGGGGCTTAAAGAGTTCTCTTAACTCTTAAGACTCTTTGAATGTGAACCGCCAACGCAAGGCTCATGCCCGTGTTTAATTTTCAGACGCGGCTCTGGCTCATCAAGAAAGACGCGCGAATGATAAACTCAGGTTGTACTAGGTTTGCCATTAAGATGCGGTTCTCGTTTGTAATAGAGACGCGGCTCTGAACTGTCGACGAAAACGCAGCTCTGGCTCATCGAGAGAGATGCGACTCTCAACTGTTTGGCAGGGACGCGAATCTGGCTCAAGAGAGACTTGATCCTATCCCCTTAAGAGGACGGGGCTCTAAGACGTGAACCTGCGTTCTTGATAAAGGGGACGCGGCCTTCAGGTTTGTGAAAGGTCACAGACTTATAGACGCGGCCTTTGAGCCTGTGCAAGAACGCGGACTTCAGGACGCAACCTTCAAGTCTTGTGAAAGGACGTGGACTTCAGGACGCAGCCAAGTCTGTGTGAATGGACACGAACTTCAGAACGCAGCCTCCAAAGCATCACATACAATCCGTCTTAAAGATCTTGTTGGATCTCTGAATGCCAAATCGGCGTTGACGGTTGGGGACTTGTGTCATTGGTGTTTCCCGGAGCGACAATCCACGTGTCAGCTCCGCATTGGATTTGATGTCCGTGCAGACATGGCTGATGGCTTTGATTTTTATGCCATTAATTATAAGACTTATGGCTTGCCTATAAATAGGCCTCAGCCTCTTAACAATCTATTATCTAGTTGAACAGCAAGAACGCAAAGCTTCCATGCTTTCCTTCAATCTTCTCCTAAGATTATCACCGTCAAGTGATTTCAAGATCAAAAAGCATTGCTTTAAGTGCTTTTACGGCCGCGCCTTGATGAATAAAGTCCAACTTCTAGAGAAATCTTCCCGAGTAGGGACTATTTGTCGCCATGAAATACTCAGTCTCACTGAGTTTTTGTTTTCCTGTCCATTGAAGAAATTCGATCTCTTGATCTTCTCTTGAAATCTGATTGATGCGCCCGCTTTTGGTAGTCGCGTCTTTCAAACTTCTTGATGAAGCGCGAGCTGACTGACTTTAAACTCTAAGTCACAAGTCCTTTGAACGCGAGTGCGATAAACTCCGTGCTTGGATCTTGAAACGCGAGCCTTATACAGGAAGCTCGCGTTTGATGTTCTTGACTTAGAGAATTCTAACTCTTTTGAGACCTCTGGACTTGGATGTGGCAACCCCTGTATCTCAAACACGGGTGTGGCGAACTCTGCGTCTGGGTTACCTCGCGTCTTATATTTTGAACGCAGGTCTAAAACCAAACCGCATTCAGATCTGCACTGGTCAACTCTGCGTCTGAAGTTCATAACTTCAGTCTCGCGTCTGCTCTTCAGATTTTCTGTTCCTGCCTTAGCAGATTTTTAACCTTTTGATTTTTTTTTTGCTTCTTGCAGGTTCTGGCAGCCTCAGTCAGTCTTCTGCGTCTTCGCTGGGCTCATAGGAGAATATTTCGACCAGCCAGCTTGTTCGATTGGCGAGCACTCGGGGAGTCAAAGCTCCTGTTCATAGGCAGGGAGGCTTCACGCAGTTACTGATACCCGTCAAGGTCTTATTGGACATGACGCACCAGCAACGCCCCGGGTTCGTCATGGTCACAGTGGGTATGGTGGTGGGTATGGTGCCCTTGCAGGTCACGGGAAAGAGGACGTCAACAGTAAGGTTTCGGATCCTCTCTTCACCAATCTTACCCCTAGAAGTGACATCGACGAAAAACTCATGCTCGCTGGATGTCTTTCTGGTGGTGGATATGCTCATTAAGAGAAGGATTACGGCCCACACCAGTTGGTCGGGTGGAATCGGAATGCTCCTCTGCATTTTGACCTCAAGAAACACCATTGTTCTCAGTTAGCGATGAGCTTCTTCAATGTTTACATCATGCATCATGATGTGACCAGCATCCGAACGTCTAAACACTGATATGATCTAGTGGAGGAAAAGAGGAACCTTTCTTCGACGTTCTCCCAAACATCTTAGATCTGGAGTGGTGTAAATGTTTTAAGGAGTGAGTGCAACCTTTCACAAGGCGAGAGGGACTTCTTTGTACTCCTTTGTTATAACACTCAATCTTATTGTATAAGAGAGCGTCTTGTATCACTTTCATATGTTTGAATATCAATAAAAGTGACACTTTTCTTATCTTCTTATATGTCTTGAATTCTTTTCTGCATTGAAAATCAGACAAATAGTATGAACTCTTGACTCGCTAGAAATGCGATAATTAACTTAACAAGTCAAAGTTGGGAAAAAAATTCTATTTCAGGAATTTAAGATTACTGTCAGATGTGTGATATTAACTTGACAGGAATGTGGGTCAGAGGTGTTATATTAACTTGACTCAACGAAAATTTCAGCTTCATTTGGGAAGACTGAAAACATCACTGTCATAGGTGTAATGTTAAACTTGGCAGTGAAAGTAATGCTAGAGGTGTAATTTTGAAATTGGCATTAGTTATCTCGACTTCAATAGGGAAGTTCGAATGAAAGTCATTGTCATAGGTGTATTGTTGAACTTAACAATGAACTGGATGCTAGAGGTGTGATGTTAACTTAGCATCGCTCATCTCAGCTTCGATATGGAAGCCTGAGGAAAAGTGACTGTCAGAGGTTTAATGCTAAACTTGGCAGCAACTTAATCACTGTTAGAGGCGTAGTGTTAAACTTAACAGTAATTTGCCAGAGGTGTATTGTTAACATGACAGTAGTTAACTTGCGATATGAGCAGTTTTGAGAACTTGTCATTCTATTGATGAGAATTGACAAGTGAAATTTAGAATGTCAGAGGTGTAATTTTGAACTTGACAAGAATTGGTTTGCGATAGGAGTAATTTCGAGGACTTGTCATTCTATTGATAAGAATTGACAAGTAGAATTTGGAATGTCAGAGGTGTAGTGTTAATTGACAAGAATTGGTTTCGCGATAGGGGCAATATGAGGACTTGTCATTCTATTGATGAGAATTGACAAGTAAAATTTGGAATGTCAGAGATGTAATTTGAACTTTACAAATTGTAAACTTGCTACTTCATGTAGAGGAGAGACAAGTGAAGTTTGTACTCGCTGGGGAGTATTGAAATTTTTCATTGTCAGAGGTGTAGTGTTAACATATCAATGATTACATTTGTAGACCTACCACTTTATGGAAGAGAATTGGTAGGGGATTTTGGTGGATAATGAAATAAATTGTCAGAGCTGTAATATTAACGTGACAATCGTTGATTTCCTGGGGACATGAAAAATTCGCCGTTAGAGGTGTAATATTAACATAACAGCGAGAATTTTTAGTGAACTTTGTTGTCAGAGGTTTAATATTAACTTGACAGAATCCACTAGGGATCGAGAAATCTGGCTTGTCAGAAATTTATTGTTAACATGACAGGTCCCAGCTCATTTCGTTAGAGAAATGAACACATGTGTTTTTGTGATCCTACCAATCTGTGGGAGAGAATTGATAGGAGATTTTGGAGGAGAGGATGGGACCAAGTCCCTTAGGATTTTAGCAAACCCTCAGTTATCAACAGATTTGGTGTGCCTTTACCAACTACCGTTTGAGTTGGGCTAGCTATGCTATTCCCTCGGCATGATGAGTTGTCGAAGACTTATGTTGGACTTAAAAACTAACATTTTCCTCTATCCTTAGCCGTCAGAGGCGTCGGATGTCAATAGAAGAGTAACTAAGCTAAAACTGAAGTTTTACAGTTTGTTTCTTCCTCAATATTTACATCATGCATCATGATGTAACCAGCGCTTGATCAGCTTGACACTGATCGACCGTGATGTGATCCAGTGAAGGAAGAAGCTTTTCTTAGATTTGGAGTTTTGATCAAAGGTGTAGTATTAACCTGATTAGGAGAAGAATGCTATCAAGGATAGTATTTCTTCAAGAATTTGCCGTTGATTGGCATCATAAACGTATCACCGTCTGAGGTTATAAGACGATATGCTCCGTTTGAGTAGAACGACTCTACTATAAATGGTCCTTCCCATTTGGGCTGGAATTTTCTTTGGTCTTATGTGTCATCACCATAGGTCTTCTGACTGCTAAGACAAGGTCGCCTTTCTTGAAAGTCTGCTCCTTGACTTTCTTGTTGAAGGCTCTGGTAATTCGAGCTTGATAGAGCTCGATTTGTTATTGAGCTTGCAGGCGTTTATCATCCAAAGCCCAGCTCTTGGAGTCGCAGTCGATGCTTCTCCTCATTTGTCATTTCTGCCGTCAAGGCGGCGCGTAGAGATGGGATTTGGATTTCCAGTGGGAGTACAACTTCGCACCCATATACCAAGGAGAATGGTGTAGCTTTCGTTGGGGTTCGAATCGTCGTGCGATAGGCCCATAAGTATTCACCTAACTTGTCGTCCCAGTCACGTTGGCTTTTTGAGACGAATTTCTTAAGAAGTTTTTCAATAGTCTTGTTGAAAGCTTCTGCAAGGTCGTTAGCGGCTGGGCAGTATGCTGTAGAGGACACACTCTAGATTCTGAACTTATCGCAGAACCTTTGAAAAACTTGGCTGACGAATTGGGGCCCATTGTCATGAACGATCCGTCGTGGCACACCAAAGCGATAAATGACGTGATGTTAACAAATTTGATCACGTCGGATGCCTTTACCTCCCTTAAGGGAATAGTTTCAGCCCATTTAGAGAAGTAATCGGTTATAGCTAAGATGAACCGATCTCCTTTGGATGAAGGTGGGCCGATAGGGCCAACCACGTCCATTCCCCACATCTCAAATGGCCAGGTTAAGATTGTAGAGCGAAGATATCCTGGTGCTTGATGGATGAAATCACCATGGACCTGACAGGCGTGACATCGTTTGGCGTAAGTGATGGCGTCAGGGATCATCTTAGGCCAATAATATCCCAGTCTTTGGAGTTGATCTCCAATCTTCGGACCAGGCTGATGAGCTCCACACAAGCCGTCCTGCGCTTCTTTGAGTACTTCCTGTGCCTCCTTTTGTGACAGGCGGCGAAGGAGGATCCCATCATGCGATCTCCGGTACAGTGTTCGCGTGGTCGAGTTGTAGTAAAATTTGGGGGCTTTCTTTCTAATGGCAGCCGCCTCTTTGGGATCATCAGGAAGAATGTCGTACAGGGCATAGTCGATGTACAGGAATCACCAATCCCTGAGTTTTAGACCTGTTGAAGTCTTTAAAGCTTCTTTGACTTAAGAGTCTCCTGTCGGCTTTTGGTGATCTTCAAAAGCTAATCTTGGGCAGTACAAGTCATGGCTGTAGACGAGTATTTTCTCTACTACTTCAGCTGGAAGAGCCAAAAAAGCAGCGAGAGATGCCAGAGCGTCTGCATGCGCATTTTGCTGGCGAGGCACATGATCGATGAAAAAGTTTTTGAATCTCTCGGCCATGTGAATAGCTGCGTTGCAATAGGGTACTAAGTCTTCATGTCTGACTTCGTACTCCCTGCGAACTTGGTTAACGATGAGTTTAGAGTCACCGTATGCTTCGAGATTTTTAACGCCAATCTCATCGGCAATTTGCATTCGATCAAGATAGCATTGTATTCTGCTACATTGTTAGAACATGGCTCGGTTAATGAGAATGCACGAGGGATCACGTAGTTCTATGGGGAGACCAGTACTACCCCCACTCCTGCTACGACATGCCCTTGTGGACCCGTTCTTGATCAACCGTCGAAGAAGAGTTGCCACACCTGTCCTTCGAAAGACGTCTAGTTCAGACAAACTTCAGCGACCTTGTCTGGGAGATCCTCATAAAGTTTGATCGCTCTCGGATCTGGATGTTCAGCCAGGAAATCTGCCACCGCTTGTCCCTTCATGGCTTTTTGTGGTAGAAAGTGCATCTCATATTGGGAAAGCAGTATGGCCTATTTTGCCAGTCGACCATTAGCGACGATGGCTTTGTCATAAGCAACCTTAAAGGGTTGACTTTTGATATGACATTTATAGTTTGGCCCAGCAAGTAGTGTCGCATTTTCTGGACGGCGAACACCAACGACAACCATTCCTTTTCGATCGGGTTATACCGATGTTCGGCTCCGATCATGGTTCTGCTCAGATAGTAGATTGCCTGCTCGTGTCCCTGATCATTATTCTGGGCTAGCAAAGCTCCTAAGGAATGATCCATCGCTCGAACATATATCAGGAAAGGTTTTCCTGAAACTGAAGCTGTAAGGACGAGTGGTTGTGTGAGGTATCATTTGATTTCCTCGAACGCTTGTTGGCAAGCATCGTCCCAAATGAATGAGACACCCTTCTTCATTAATTTGGCGAATGGTTGGCACCTTCCTGAGAGATTTGAGATAAACCTCCGGATATATGCTAATCGCCCTTGCAACCCTATAAGCTCTCTAAGATTCCTTGGAGGTCGCATTTCCTGGACAGCGCGGACTTTCTCTAGATCGAGGTGGATTTCTTTGGATGTCACCAAAATCCTAGGAATTTACCGCTGGCTACCCCCAGGAAGGATTTGGTGGGGTTCATCTTAAACTGATGTGCCCGCATGATATCTAATACCCTCTTCAGATCTGCTATGTGATCGCCCTTGGTGCGGATTTTCACTGCAATGTCGTCGACGTAGCATTCCACTGTTTTACGCGCATGTGCTCGTGAAAAATTGCATTCATAGCCCTCTAATACGTTGCCCCGCATTCTTTAATCTGAAGGGCATGACAGTATAGCAATATACCCGCAGTGGTATCCTGAAAGAAGTATGCTTTCATCATTATGGTACATTTTGATTGGTTGTACCCTGAGAATCCATCCATAAAGGACATTCGTTCAAACCCACACTTATTGTCGATCATGACATCTGTGATTGGGATGGCACATTTTGTCTTTAGGACAGGCCTCATTTAGATCGTGAAAATCAATGCAAAACTGGATCTTCCCATTTTTCTTGGTAACGAGGACGATATTGGCTACCCAATCGGGGTGTCCCTGATGAAGTCAGAGTCTATAAGCTTTTGACTTCTGACTGGACTGCTTTCATTATTTCTGGACGGAACCGTCGCTGTTACTGTTTGACTGGTTTCACGTCTAAATTAATGTTGAGGTGATGCATAGCCACTTGAGGATCAAGCCCAGGCATGTCCTCGTAATTCCAAGTGAAAACATCTATATACTTCCACAAGAGATATTAGATCTTCTTTCTCGGAGGGTGATAAGATTTCGCTTATAAGATGGACTTAGAATTAGCCTCATCTCCCAGATTGATCTGAGTGACCTTATCTTCCGTGGGTGGTTCGCGTTGTTCGAAGCGAATATCCCAGAGAATGTTTAGGTGTTTGATCCAAGGATCTGTATCTGACTGGACATTTCTTCATCTCCATCTTCTAGGTGGCTGTTGAAACCATGTTTACTGAAAGTTGTCTGAAGATGTTGTCGACACTAACATCTGACTCCCACGATGATATGCCTGACGAGTAATTATGCTATAATGACTCTTCTGACTCAGAGGCCGGTGAGATCGGAGTTGACACATAGCCTAACCCCCGCGAGTTCGATGATAATAATCAGGGGTCTTCTCATTCGGAACGAAAGATCGAAGTAGTGTTCTTCTTCCCTTGCTGAACTTCAAGCCAATACCATTTGGTAGATCATACCCATATTTTCCATCATTCTGAGTACATTTGACTCATAATGAGAGAACTGAGAGGATTCGTTCTCGCTTTCTGAGTTTTGCGAGACATCAATTCGGACTTAATTCTCCGAAAAGAATTGGTTCTTGGCCTTTGCGTCTTGCTGGGACCATGAATAATGATTCTTGCGCATCACCGACATCTTGGTACGTTTTGAGGGATGACTTCATTGGTACATGCAATGTGTCAGAGCACCCATTGCCGACCAGGGGTCATTATTCACCTCGGTACTAGTGTCTGACGATACTGAATCAGAAGCAAAAACAGAAAAGTAAGTCAAATTCAACTCTTCATTAATATACCACTCTCTTATATCATCAGCGGTGTTATTAACATCGAGCTTATTAATGCTCGTTATAAGTGATTTAATTCCCACATGCACTCTTCTTCCACCTCTAGCTCAGTGTCAGCTTCATTACCAGAGTCTAGTTCCTCTGGCTGTGGATTTTCGTTCATCTCCAGAGAATCCTGACATAGGAGGGAGTCCGTGAAATAGTTCTCTGCCCCCTTGAACGGATGCCTTTCGGCAATCAACGTTCGGATTTTCCCACTTCCGTCGATGTACTTCATGACTTGATGGAGAGTGGAGGGGAAGATGAAATTACGATGAATCCACGATCATTCGAGTAGCAAATTGTACGAAGTGTCGAGGTCGATTATATAGCACGTCACTTCAGATCTTAGATTCCCAATCTCGCATTTGAGCTTGATCTTCCCCATGGGCGCGTACCATTGGCATTGAAACCATAGATAATAGTTTGAGTGGCGCTCAATCGGTGGGTGGGGATCCCTAAGTGTTGCATGACTCGGCGAGGCATGACGCTCGGCTTACTTCAGACGATCCAATGTACCTTGTGAAGTACAGGGGCCGATCATGTTTCCCCTTGACATGCATGTCATTTGACGTAAAGGTGATACAGGGGCATTTTGAGAGGCTTGGAGGCAGTCTTCTTCATCTTCCTCTTGTGGTCCAGCCGGAATCTGGGTCATGAAGACCTCAATATCAGTTAAGGCTTCCCTCAGAGCTTCTCTTATTGACTTTGATAGTCTCAGGAGCTCGTAAAGTGTGATCCTGGCCGGGATATTGGCCAGTTGGGCCAAGACGTCAAAGCGGTAAGGTGTTGAAGATCCTTCCGCGTTGTTCTTTGGGAGAGCCTTGAAAACTGAAGCTCTTTCTGCTTCTCCACAGGTTGCTTCACGGAGGGCTTGGTTGGCTCTGCAGTAGGTTTAGGAGGGCTTGCCACCATTTCGCCATACTTCTTTAAATATAACTGACCCGAACGAGTTTCGGCCACGAGCGGTTATTGAGCTCTGCGGCAAGGACGATTGTTTCCTCCTCTGAACCGGTTAGTGAGGGAACATCGATTTTTGCTTCCCGGGAAGAAGCGCATACCACATTGCAGGATGAAGCTTTTGCTTTGCCTCTGGACTTTCTGTTGGTAACAACAGTTCACTGTTGGCCTTCCACAAGGTTAGGATGAACCCACATAATTTCTCCCTGAGGTGTGGGGATAGGTATAAGACCCTTCTCTTGTTGGTGATGCGGGTCTGTACTGATCATCTTTAGTTCCCCTTTCAAGATGGGAACTACTCCGGCGTTGTTAGAGGCTGGTTCTGAACTGAAGAAATGACGTCATGTTAGCCGTCACTTTCTCCGGTTCTGGACGGGCTTGAGTACCGCATCAATCAGAGCTTGAAGAATATCTTTGAAGATATAACAGCTCTTGGTGGGGTGCCCCAACATCCTATGATACAAGCAGTAGTTGGGATTGTCGGTTTTGCCGACCTCGTCAGGACGTCTAGCTTCCGGAAGCTTTAATCTGTTGCTCTTGTTGAGTAACTTGAACAACGAATCGACGTGCTCGTCTTTGAAGGAGTACTGCCTGTTGGTGCGCGACTGACCTGAAAAACCTCCCCCTCTGGCTGGCTGAGATTTCACGGGGGATTGTCTCTGTCGCCAATGTATCCTTCCTTTTGATTGAAAAGATATTTTTGGCGCGCGCCTTGACGACTTTTCGAGTCTGGGCTTGTTTTCTTCTGCCCTAGCCCTGGCGATAATCTCTTCAGCCTGTTCACCTTGTTCAACCAACTGCTTCCAGGTGCGGCGGCTTTCAGCAACTCCTATTTGGGTTAGGAGTGAAGTTTGCAAATTGTGACGGCATGTTTCCACCGGGCTGGCCTGAGTCATACCGCTAGGACATCGGAGCGCCATGTTCCGGAATCTCTCCACAAATGCTTTTACGGACTCTCCCTTTCGCTGCTTCGTTGCCAGGAGAGTAGGCATGGTAATCTCCGAGTGATCTTCGAAGAAGCATGTAAGGAAGAGCTTCTCCAAGTCCCCAATTTTTGATGGAGCCTTCTGGGAGTTTCATGAACCATTCAAAGGCAAACCCTTTTAGAGTGCCGATAAACAAACGTGCCAAGATGGCATCATTATCTACTACATTCCCTTGAGATTTAAAGTAGTAGATGTGTTGGTTCAGTAACCCTTTGCTGTCGAAAGCATGTAGGGTCGGAGCTTTGAACTTAGGAGGGTATGGAACAAGGTCCCCTCGGCCGGATATGGCCGGACCACTCCTGCTTCTTGGAGGCCTTTCAAGTTGGTAAGGGCTTCCAGAGGCTGCTCCAATTGATTCATTCTTTTAGATGAGTGCCCCCATTCTCTGAGTTGCCTTCCTCTTTAGATGAGGATTTAGACTCGAAATTGGATTGCCCTTTCTCCTCGATATGTACGGAAGATGAGCTTTCTCCTTCTTTCCGTTTGTTTAGACTTCTTAGAAGAAGCTTTGTCGGTTGACTTCTTATCTTCAAACAATTGTGCAAGCATTTGCTTGAGGTATCGATAGATTTTGTTGGGCGCGAATCATATCGAATTGTTCCCTCTGGACCTGGGCTTGCTGTTCTAAGCATCTGGTCGTCTCTTTGGGAGTATTTATCATATACGTAAAGGCTTCATTCTCTATAGAAGAGTTCAAGGTCTGTGATTCTGCGATGGCAGAGTGTGATTCCCTTACTTCAATGCCCTGGGCTAGGGCACTGTAGTCAATCGGGCCTACTGCACCAGTCCGCCGGTACACTCCTTCTGGTTCCGTGTCAGACTCGTCGGAGCTGACTGCCGTTTTTTCCCTACTTTTACTTGCCATGTTTGCAGTAGTTTCAGGGTACTCTATGTCAGAGAAGGTTCCCCTTCTGTGAGAACGACGCCTTTTGGCTGATCGGGAGTTTGAGGTTACTCGTCTAAATACCGATTGCTTACTTATATGAGGGCTGCAGCGACATTCAAATAGCATTGCTGTGATGAGCCGTTCATAGCAACAAGATGGAGTGATCTGATTAGCACTCCTTTTCTTTTTCAAATAAGCACTTAGATCCGTCGGAGAGGGACCGAAGAGATTAGCATCGGGTTGTCGAGGGCTTTTCAGCTTCTGAGAGCCACCCCTGCGTCGCGAATCTAAGACGCAGGGTTCAGAAACGCGGAGCTCACGTTGTGTAGAACAGGCGCAACTCTCGCGTTTTGGCTTTGAAACGTGGGTCTCGCGCCTCTGCTGAGAAGAGACGCGGACCTCGCTTTGCTGATTGTCAGGTCTGGCTAGTGACACTTGAGAAACACGGACCCTCTGAGTCCTGCGTTTGGTTGTGTAGAGACGTAGGTCTCTGAGGAGAGGCACGAACCTCGCGCTACTGAATGTCACATTTGGGAAGTGAAGTCTCAGAAACGCAAGCCTGTTGGGCTTCGCGTTTTGGTCTCATACGCAAACTTCGCGCGTCTGACGTAACTCAGAAGAGACGCGGGCTTGAGCCTCGCGTTATGGATCTGCTGGACAGATAGTTGTTCCAGATTCTTGCGCCTGTAGTTGACGCGCGCGTCGTCTCTGTCGACATTCTGCGTTTCGTTTATGTCGTACGAGTTGTTGGGACCCTTGGTAACCTGGAGCTGAGGAAGAGGACAGGCATGAGCAGGCTGAACGTCAACCACACTGACCTCACGAGTCTCGTAGGAGAAATTGACGCCGGGCTTACGAGTGATGCAGCTAGCCATGGTACTCCTTGCGCTACTTGCGTCTGAAGAAACCTCCGAAGGGACTTAAGAGCGGGTCCCCGAGGAGACCTTTCGGTACTGCCGCGCCCTAGGGCTCTTAGAGCTAGAAGAGAGAAACTCTTCATACTTTGCCTGGTCGAACTCCACGACAAGTGATTCGATCATTTTTCCCATGTAGGTGACGTCACCTTGCGCCACGACTTGCTCATCGGTAAAGAAAGTAGTCCCCAGCGGAGTCGCCATCTCTTGTTTGGGCTGTAAATTCTTTATTTGACCGTAAAGAAAGTTACAACGGATCAATTATCCGATTACAAGAGAGTGGAGATATTCAACCTCAAATCTCCCTTTGTTTAATATCGGGTTCTTGATGTAGCGATGGAAAGTGAATCTTGTTTTCCGTTGACCGGGTGAAAGTCACGACCTCTTGGGTATCTTCTCTTTGGATGGTGGACAAAGTAACACAGCTTCTGTCTAATAAAAAAAAATCTCAAAGAGACTTTAGGCAAGAACCAACTTGAGCATAGCAAGTTGTTTAGAAGAGTTTTTCTCCTTTATATTTCTCAGCTGGAGATTCTGATCTTTCTAAGGCTTACAACCAAAGTTCTTCTGACCAAAAATTCCCGACCCTTGCAACCAAAAATTTTCCGCCCCCTTGCTCAATAGCGAACTGAGTTATTTATAGGGGTTCAGGGGGTAAAACTGTCCCCTAAAAACACTCCATAATGGGGGTTAACTCCCTCATTACGTGGGCCGTAATTGACCAAGTAATGAGGGCAGTTATAACTGAGACGCGGGCTTTGAGCCTCGCGTTTTGTCGTTGACTTCGAACCTTGCTGGATGAGAGTTTCGAACTCTACCAGACGCGAACTTCAGGCTCTGCGTCTTGAGACTGTAGTGATGTCTAGTCGCGGACTTCAGGCTCTCGCGTCTTGATACTGTACTGATGTAAGAACGTGGGCTTCAAGTCGCGTCTTGGTTATTACAGAGCAGCTGGGACGCGGGTTTCAACCCTCGCGTCTTGGTACTGTACTAATGTTAAGACGCGGGCTCCATGCTCTGCGCCTTGGCATTATACGAGTGGCTATAATTAGCCTCACGTCTGGAGTATAAACTCTGTTTTCTGATGACTTATCTTCAGTGATATTTAGACAGTCTACACTAACGTTGATGTTATAGTTGCAGAGAGTACTGAGATAGCTCAAGTGGAGGTTCCCGTGGTAAGCACTAGCGCAGAAGACAGCGCAGTTAAGACTTCAGCCGATGAACCCAGTGTTGTGGAGTTTGTAGCTGCCCCTGTTGCTGCGGAGGCTACCACGATAACGATTCCGGAGGTGTCAGCCACGACCTCAGTATCGACTGAACTGGCCTTGTCTCTGTCCCTGGTGAGCTGGCTCCCATTTTCGTAGATACTACACGCATCATCGTAGAAAGGGGATCTGGGAGTGTACCAGTAGGGTTATCTCCGGACATGGACATCATGGAAGAATTGGCGCATCAGATGGTACAACAATTCTTTGCCTCCACGAAGTCCTGCATCAAATTGGTTCTCTCCGAGGGAAGTTCCTTCGAGTTTGCCTAGATGCTTCTTGAAAATTAGATCGAGAACATCTGTCACACTGGGAGCTCTGAGCAAGCTAGGGCATATGACGCTGGTCGAATAGCTGGGGATATGCCTGAAGGAATTAAGGACCCTGGAGAAAGCTAGTCCGATAGACGAGGCTCGGTCGACACTGAGTAAGCTCCTTGCCGCTCAAGAACACGAGCGAAAAGAAATAGAGGAGCAGATGGCTGAAGAGGCTCGTCATCTCCACAACTTCCAAGCCAGCTACCAAAGGTTGGTCGATGATTCGAGGGAATCCGAGGTCGTCACCAAGAATGCGGAGCAAGTCATTACTACTGCTCGAGCAGCTATTGCTAAGGCGCAAGCCTTGATTCAAATCAATGAGCAGAAGTTTGTTGTCGCCAGAAAAAGGCTGGAGGAGCTGGAAGCTGCCAAGAAGCTAGTCCAAGAAAATTTGTCTGCTCATTCTTCTAAGCGGAGTCTCTTCAGGCACAATTGGCTACGAAGAGGTTCTTAACAGAAGAAGAATTGCAGGTTCAAGCTTGGGCGGAAGTTAAAAAGGCACGCTAGTACGAGATGCAATGCCTCCGGAAACGTATCTATTCTTTGACGAAGCAGGATTAGCCTTCTTCCCTTTTTGTATTTTCTCATTTTTTTCATAACACTCCATTTATCAAATAAGAGAGTGTTTGTATTACTTTTATCATTTTTAATTCAAATAATAAAAGTTATCAAATTCTTGTCTCGTCTTTATTCTTTCATTGCATTTGAGAATCAGATGGACTCTTTGTTGTGTAGATGAACTCAGCTTTCATAGTCGCAATCCTTGACTATTGTGGAAACGCAGTCCTTAGTCATTTTGTTGAGACGCGGCCATGAATGATAGAAAAGAAACTCAGTCAACACTGAGTTTGTAAATGAGACGCAGCTCTCATTTGTAGTGGAGACGCGGCTCTGATTTATCAAGAGAAACGTGACTCTGAACTGTTGAGAGAAACGCAGCTCTGGCTCGCTGAAAGGACACGGTTCTGGATCACTGAGAGGACGCGGCTTTGGATCACTGAGAGAAACGCATGCCTGCATTCTTCAATTTGATAAAGGGAACGCAGCCTTCAAGCTTGTGAAAGGACGCGGACTTCAGGATGTAGCCTTCAAGCTTGTGAAAGTATGCAGACTTCAGGATGCAGCCTTCGAGTTTGTGAAAGGACGCGGACTTTAGGACGCGGCCTTCAAAGCATCGCATGCAATCTGACTTGAAGATTTTGTTGGATCTTTCAATGCTAAGTCGGCGCTGACGGTTGGGAACTTGTGTCTTTGGAATTTTCCGGAGCAAAAATCCGCGTGTCTCACCAGACTGGATTTGATATTCGCGTAGGAGTTAAGACTGATGACTTTGATTTTTATGCCATTAATTACAAGCCATTTAGCGAGCTTATAAATAGGCAATAGCCTCTTCACAATCATTCATCTTCACTATTTTAGTTCGCGAGCATATGCTCTGAAGAACTCCATCTTGATTGTTCTTCTTCCCTTCAAGGGCATGTGTTCTTAAGAACTCTGTCTTGATTGTTCTCTTTTCCTTCAAGGGCATGTGTTCTGAAGAACAAAAGAACCCAAAGTTCTAATACTTTCTTTCATTCTTCTTCGAAGATTACCACTGTTAAGTGATTTCAAAAAGCATTGCTTTAAGTACTTTCATGACCGTGCCTTGGCGAATGAAGTCCAACTTCTAGAGAACTTTTCTTCAGGTAAGAAATGACTTTTGCCTTGATAAAGCTTGGTTTCTTGGATTTCTTCCATCACCAGCCATGAAGAGACTTCGTCTCTTGAATTCTTCTTGAAATCTATTTCTTTGGGATTCATGCGTTCATGCTCTGCAAACGCACCTTTCGCGTTACTTGATGAAACGTGGGCCTATTGACTTCAAAGTCTAAGTCTCAAGTTCTTCATATGCGAGTGTGGTGCACTCTGCGTTTGGAGACTTGAAACGCGAGTTTTGTATATAAAGCTCGCGTTTGGGGTTCTTGACTTAGAAAATTTTAAGTCTGCTCTTTTGAGATTTCTGAATGCGGATGTGGCAAGCTCCGCGTCTCAGACGCGAGTGTGGGAAACTCTGCATCTTGAAGTTACTTCAAGAAGTTTTAAGACCCACATTTGCGTCTTTGATACATGCCTCGCGTCTCACTTATCAAACGCGAGTTTAATATCAGAATGCATTTGGATCCATATTTTCTATCCCTGCGTCTGTGAGATCCATGTCTGGAATTCATGACTTCAGCCCCACGTTTGTGCTCTTGGCTTCTTTTTTTTGTTTTTGCAAAATTTTAACCCTTGGGTTTTGTTTCTTGCAGGTCTTGGCCACATCGATGGTGCCAGTTCCAGCGTCTTTGCTGGGTTCATGGGAGAATATTTAGATCGACCAGCTTGTTTGATTGGCGAGCACTCGGGAAGTCAGAGCTTCTGTCTAAAGGCGAGGAGGATCCGCGCAGTTGTCGATGCACATCAAGGCCTAATTGGACATGATGCACCAGTAATGTCTCGAATCCTTCCTGGTCACAGTGAGTATGGCGCATTTGAAAGTCACGGAAAAGAGGACGTCACCAGTAAGGTCTCGGATCCTCCTTTCTCCAATCTTACTCAAAGAAGTGACAGCGACGAAAAACACATGCTCATTGGATGACTTTCTGGTGGTGGAGCTTCCCATTAAGCAAGGATTACGGCCTTGCAAAGACCTTCGCACCAGTTGGTTGAGTGGAATTCGAATGCTCCTCTGCATTTCGACCTCGAGAAGCACCGTTGTTCTCAAGAGGAGAGGAAGTTGATATGCTGAAGAATGAGCCTTGTGTATCTTCAACTGCTTTGAGGAGTGAGTGCAACTTTTCGCTGAGTAAGAGGGACTTCTTTATACTCCTTTGTTGTAACACTCAATCTTATTGTATAAGAGAGCATTTGTATCACTTTCATATTTTGAATGTTATTAAAAGTGACACTTTTTCCTGTCTTCTTATATGTCTTGACTTCCTTTTGTATTGAAAATCAAACAAATAGAAGTGATTACCCTTTGATTTGCTAGAAATGTAACATTTTAACTTAGCAAGTCAAAGTTAGAAAATTCTATTTAAGGAATTTAAAATTACTGTCAGAGGTGTGATATTAACTTGACAAGAGTGGAATAATTTCCCTGGACTTGCTAATCTATGGATGAGAATGACAAGTGAACCTAGACCCGTTGGAGACCTAGAAGAATCTTTACTGTTGAGGTGTGATATTAAGTTAACAGGTTGAATTAAATCTTGTCAGAGGTGTGATATTAACTTGACAAGATTGTGAGCTAGAGGTGTGATATTAACTTAGCTCTACAAGAATTTCAGTTTCATTTGGAGAAACAGAAAATATCACTGTCATAAGTGTAGTATTAAACTTGGCAGCGGAGATAATGCTAGAGGTGTAAATTTGAACTTAGCATTAGTCATCTCGACTTCTATACAGAAGTTCGAGGGAAAGGCATTGTCATAGGTGTATTGTTGAACTTAATAATGAACTGGATGCTAGAGGTGTGATGTTAAATTTAGCATCGCTCATCTCAGCTTCGATTTGGAAGCCTGACGAAAAGTCATTGACATAGGTGTATTGTTGAACTTAAAAATGAACTGGATGCTAGAAGTGTAATGTTAAACTTAGCATCGCTCATCTCAGCTTCGATATGGAAGCCTGAGGGAAGTGATTATCAGAGGTTTAATGTTGAACTTGGCAGCAACTTAATCTCTGTTAGAGGTGTAGTATTAAACTTAACAGTAATTTGTCAGAGGTGTGATGTTAACATGACAGTGGTTGATTTGTAATATGAGCAATTTTGAGAACTTGTCATTCTATTGATGAGAATTGACAAGAGAAGTTTGGAATGTCAGAGGTGTAGTGTTAACTTGACAAAAATTGATTTGCGATATGAGCAATTTTGAGGACTTATCATTCTATTGATGAGAATTGACAAGGAAAGTTTGTACTCGCTGGGGAGTATTGAAATTTTTCACTGTTAGAGGTGTAGCATTAGCACAGCACGATTGAGTTTGTGGACCTGCCACTCCATTGGAGAGAATTGATAGGGGCTTTGGTGGAGAACAGAATGAATTGTCAGAGGTGTAGTATTAACGTGACAAACGTTGATTTTCTAAGAGTATGAGAGGTTTGCCGTTAGAGGTGTAATATTAACATAACAGCGAAGATTTTGCGTGAGTTTTGTTATTAGAGGTTTAATGTTAACTTGACTGACTCCACTGGAGATCGAGAAAACTGGCTTGTTAGAGGTTTAGTGTTAATGTGACAAGTTTCTGCTCATTTTGTCGGAAATGGACACAGGTATTCTTGTGGTCCTACCATTCTATGGGTAAGAATTAGTAAGAAACTTTGGAGGAGAGGACGGACTGAGTCCCTTAAGATTTTTAGCAAATCCTCAGCTATCAACGGGTTTGATGTGCCTTTACCAACTACCGTTTGAGTTAGGCTAGCCATGCTAGTCCCTTTAGCATGATGAGTTGTCGAGAACTTATATTGGACTTAAAAGCCAACATTTTCCTCTATCCTTAGTCGTCGGAGGCGTCGGATGTCCTTGGAGAGTAACAAGGCTAAAACCAAAGTTTTGCACTTTGTTTCTTCTTCAATATCTACGTCATGCATCATAATGTAACTAGCTTTCGATCGCTCGACACTGATTGACTAGAATGTGATCCAGTGAAGGAAGGAAGATGCTCTTCTTTGGCGCCCTTCCAAACATCTTGGATCCTGAAAGTTTTGATCAGAGGTGTAAGATTAACCTGATCATAAGAAGAATCTTATCAAGTTCATATATGAACTAGAGAAGAGTTACAAGGCTAAAACAGAAGTTTCGCACTTTGTTTCTTCTTCAATATTTACATCACGCATCATGATGTAACCAGCGTTCGATCAGTTTGACACTAATCGACTGGAATGTGATCCAATAAAGGAAGGAAGAAGCTTTTTTGACGCCTTTCCAAACATCTTAGATCCTGAAAGTTTTGATCAGAGGTATAATATTAACCTGATCAGGAGAAGAATGCTATCAAGTATAGTACTTCTTCAAGAATCTGTCGTTAATCTGCATCATGAATGTATCACCGTCTGGGGTTATAAGGCGGTATGCTCCATTTGAGTAGATCGACTCCACTACAAATGGTCCTTCTCATTTGGGCTGGAATTTCCCTTTGGTCTTATGCGTCATCACCATGGGTCTTCTGATGGCTAAGACCAGGTCACCTTTCTTGAAAGTTCGCCCCTTGACTTTCTTGTTGAAGGCTCTAGAAATTCGAGCTTGATAAAGCTCGATTTGTTGTTGAGCTTGCAGGCGTTTATCATCAAAGCTTCTAGCTCCTGAAGTCACAGTCGATGCTTCTCATTTGTCATCTCTGTTGTCAAGAAAATGCATAGAGATGGGATCTGAATTTCTAATAGGAGTACGACTTCACACCATATACCAAAGCGAATGGTGTAGCTTTCGTCGGGGTTCTCACTGTCGTGCGATAAGCCCATAAGCATTCACCTAATTTGTCGTCCCAGTCGCGTTGGCTCTTCGAGATGAATTTTTTGAGTAGTTTCCCAATGGTCTTTTGAAAGCTTCTGCAAGGCCGTTAGCGGCTGGATAGTATGCCGTTGAAGACACACTCTAGATTCTGAACTTAGTACAGAATCTTTGAAAGGCTTGGCTGACGAACTGAGGTCCATTATCATGGACAATCCATCGTGGCATGCCGAAACAGTAGACTACGTGATGTTTAATGAACTTGATCATGTCAGATATCTTTACCTCCCTCAAGGGAATCGCTTCAGCCGATTTAGAGAAGTAATCGGTTATGGTTAAGATAAACCGATGTCCTTTAAATGAGGGTAGGTTGATGGACCAACTACATCCATTCCCCACATTTTGAACGACCAGGAAGAGGTTGTAGGGCGAAAATGTCCTGATGCCTGGTGAATGAAGTCACTATGGACCTAATAGGCGTGACATCACTTGGCGTAAGCGATAGCGTCAGGGATCATTTGGCCAATAATATGTTGGCCCAAAGGCCCATCACTCTAGTTTTGATAATGATTAACTCATATAGTTATAGTATTAATGATCTAGTGTTAATTAGTCTCAGATATGTGATCAAGATCTTAATAGGTGCTTAGCTTCAACAAAGGATTCAAAGTCAAGTTTTGGAGCTAGCACGTGTTGATTCAAGAGCTTATGCATTAAGACCACATCAAATACTCAAGAGGAGTCTAGCTCATTGGATCTTGTTTTGGACCAAGTCAAGAAGGAGAGTCAAGTGAAGACCTTCAAGAGAAGACTTGTGTCTAGTTTGTTTTTAGTAAGATTTTGTTTTTAGATAAAATGTAAAAGATAGAATAGTTGGTGGATTGCTCAAGTATCATATATACTCACACACAAGATTTAGATGAGTTTTTATAAAAGAGTTTCATTTTGGAAAAATAAAAAAGAGTTTTCATTTTGAAAAAATACCGTTTTGATTTTTGGAGTTTCATATATATACATGTGTTTTAACCAAAACTATTTTAGAGCTTAATGCCAAAAACATAGATATTTCATCATATATGTGTAATGGATCATATCCATACACTCTATGCTTTAAAAATGTTTAAAATATCTGTTTTTGTATTTGGAGAAGTTTTGAAAAAATTAATTTGGAAAAATACGGATTTTGTTTAAAGCCAAAATTTTCATAACACAAAAATAATTCAAAATGTTTGTAACATGTTTGATTTTTACTCAAACATGTTATATATCAAAGTATATTACTGAACTTAATTTGTAGATTTTTAGAAAATTTATGGGATTTTATTGAAAGAAAAATCACAAGTTTTTAATCCTGAAAAAATACTGTTTTTGGCCATCTGCCGGTCGACTGAGCCAGAGGTCGGTCGACCGGGCGGGCGATCGACGAACGTGCACAAAACGTGCACGGCCAGGGCCGGTGACCGCCACGGTCGACCAACAGAGTGTCTGCTCTCTGAAAATGGCCCGGTCGACCGAGCGGTCGACCACTAGGCCATGCCCTGAAGGCGGTCGACCGGCCGGTCGACCGACCTTCCCAACGGTCGAAAAATCGACCGTTGGCGGTCGACCGGGCGGTCGACCGACAGCAGTGCAGACTGCTGATTTGGACCCCAACGGCTAGTTTTTGTTAGCCTATAAAATGGATCCCTTGGGTGTTTTAGACAAGATTTTTGGAAACTTTCAAAGTCAGTTTTCCTATCTATTGTAGAGGTTTTCTCCACTTGTTGAGAGCAAATATTTTCAAATCAAAAGGAGGTTTTTCATCAGTGTTTTGTAAAAGTGATTCTTTGAGTTTTTCACCACATATTCCATCCTAGTTTTCTCACACACACACTTGAGCTATCCATTGCTATATCATCCTATAGAGATCTTTTTTGAGAGGATTTTAGGTGATAAAAGTGTTTAGATCACCAAAGTGTTCTTTCTTGTACTTTGAGGAGGCGGACTTGCAGGTTTGCAGTGTTTCGAGTTCTAGTGAGAACTCGGTGTAGAGGTGCGGCCTCGGCAAGCTTGCGTGCTTGCGTGTGTTGTTCTTGCGGGAACAAGAGAGGGACTAGAGAGTCCAAAGGAGTTCTAGTGTGAACTCGCTTGTAGGTGTTGCGGCACCGAGTGATCCGGGTGGGTCGTTTTATAGTGGAAATCCTTTATAGTGTTGAAAGTGGGAACGTAGAGCAAGGGTGCTCGAACCTCAAAATAATTCTCCCGTGTTTGCGATTGCTCTCTATCTCTCACTTGTCTTTATATCTTGCTTATGCTTATTGCCATTATCTTTATATGCTTGATATATTGTGTGCTTAATTGTTACATGCTTGGGGATTGTTTGCTCACACTTGTATTCAACCGAGAGAGCCATAGCGGCACCTCAACTCTTATCTAGAGGAATCTTGAGAAGTTAGTCCAGAGCCCTTCACGGGAAATCCGGCTACACTCTTGTGTTATACTTGGTGTGTTGTGCATAATAGTTTTTAGTTTGCATAAATAGTTTTAATTTCGCATTAATTCACCATTAGATTAACTAGTCACCTATTCACCCCCCTCTAGGTGATTTCAATTGGTATCAGAGCCAAGTGCTCTTGATTTGGGTCTAACAACTTAGAGTTAAAGATCCTTTTTTTATAGCTAATCACAATATTTGTACACACACGCATGGATTTCATGTCACCTCCCACTTTTGACATTCTTAACATCCAAACTTGAAAGTTAAGATGTCTTTATACCTCAAAGCCCTAGGTATTCATGTTTATTTTGCCACTATTAAAGATTCAATTATTTAAATGGCAAATATCTTGAGGCTAATGCAAAAGCCATCCATGCTTTGAAGTCTACCCTAAATGATGAATATTTATCTAGGGTTGCTAATCTTGATTCGACTTTTGCAGTATGGACCACCATTGTCTACCTTGGCGAACAACAATAATACTATACGGGGAGGGACTCGGATGTTGGAAGTGAGGCTTCCAACGTGTGCTACATGGTCCAAGGGGATAACCCCCTTGAGGTAAATACCAAACCGAGTTAGAAGAGGATGTTGATATGTCTTATGATGAGCTTGAATCATTTTGTCAACAACTTCTTGAAAAATATGAATTGCTTAAAAAGGATAACAAGAAAATGAAAAAAAATTTGATTCCTTGTTAAAAGAAAAAGATTCTTTTCAAGATAAATTGGAATGCATTTCTAAGAAAATGAAAGTTTGAAAAATGAAAATATTTTCTTGCTTTCTAAATTAAATGATCTTTGTGAAGGAAATACTTCCTTGAAAAATAAAATTAATTTGGTGGAAAAAGAAAAAGAAATTGCTTTAAATGAAAACAACTCCTTGAAAAGAAAATTGTTTCAAAAGAAAAAGAAAATGTTTCTAAAAAGAAAAAGAATGTTGATTCTCATTCTCATCATGTTTTTCATGCTACTACCATTGATAAAAATGAGATAAAATTTTTAAAAAATAAATAGATTGCTTGAGCTCAACTTTGAGCAATTGTGCATTTAACCATAATAGATTGGAAACTTTTGTTTCAAAGAAAACAAGCTCCACATGTTCATGCACATACCCACAACATGCATTATCACACTTTGTACGTCATGATCACACTCATACACATATGCATGCTAGAGTGTACAAGTGTACACATTGCGGCCGCACAGGCCATTTAGCAAAATTTTGCTTATGATAGAGTAAATTCTTTAAATTTTGCTAATAAGAATGTTTGGGTTCCGAACAATGCTAACCCTCGTGGACCCAAAAGAAAATATGTACCAAAATTCCCACCTTTTGTATTTGATGTAGGTGCGGGCTCTCACATGACGTGAGAGGAATTGTGCCTTGGTGGTGGATGCACATGGACTAGATGGACACACAAATTGATGCACCGCTATCAAGGAGGTTTGTGGGACTACCACCATGTTTTGGAGATTTGGAGTATAGTTCTTATGATTTGGTAACCATCTCTAAACACCTATTTTAGTTTACATGCTTTGATAAATAAGTTTAGCATGTTTTTGAATTTATGATTTATAATCATGTTTTGTGCTTTACATGGTGAATACGTGTTTAGATGAACCTTCATTAAAACTTGTGTATATACGTGTAAAAGTAGTGGGCAATAATTGATTCTTATATGTTTGTACTCTATTGCTCATTTGTACCTATTACATGTACATGTATAGCCTAGTTTTGATGATTTCTTCACTTATGCATGTTTTCTTATTTTGTGCATATTTTGCTTCATATATATGTTATGCTTGTCTAAAACTAATAAATATACATGTATACCATTGAGTCATTTGTTTTTCATGCAATATTCTATTTTGGACTCTTTTATGTTTGGGATATGTATGCATATGTTAGCTTTGGATAAATCATACTTATTCCTTGAAGTCTTATTTTAAGAGAAAAATAAATTTTCATGATTTTCATATGTTTGATGTTTTGAGCTTTATTGATTACTTTCATGAAAATGCTACTCACATGATTATGGTACACTCACATTTTATTTGTTTACTCATGAAATTATTTTCATGAGATATTTTGAGCCTTATAAATTTCGAGTGTCAATTCTTGTGTTTTTAGCATGCTTCATGGATACATATGATTTGATTTTATGCTTTGAAGGATCTTTAACTAGTTTTTCAAAAATTATTTTAACTAGTTATTTATTCTTCATTTGTAGTATTTTCACAATACGACTATTTTCAAATCCTAATTTTTTCAAAAAAACCCTATCAACCCCTATAAGGGAGGATGGATGGACGACCATGCCTTGTAAGCCTTATTAAATATTTTTATCATGTGCATGAAAAGGGTGGATCTTTATGAGTTATACACTTGACTCACATCATATTTTCAATTGGTATCACAATTGATATTTTTTGTATACTCATGATTTGTTTTATATATGTATGCTTTAAATTTCAAATAATATCAATTTCTATTGGTATTTCATTTTCATACATATACATAATGTGTTTGTGCTTGATTTACGATATATTTACATGTTTAAAG